>JBAGKO010012425.1:0-11539 GCA_037177275.1 Acacia concinna | reverse complement strand
TAAATACCCTCATATACATATATATATATATATATATAAAAAGTCACCCATACCTCTACCACCAACTAGCAACCAACGACATACCCTACCACCACCAAAGCTTTGATGGCTGGGCAACCGGTTGCAAGCGCTTGCGCTTCAGCGAAAATAATTATTTGGCAAAATAACAAGATGTGTTAAGAAATGCATGACATTTTATTAGGTTTTAAAAACTTTCATTTACCAATTATAAAATCTAAACTATCATGTTTTTCATAAGTTTTGTTAAAAAATTCATGACATTTGAGTAAGTTTTACTAACAACTTTTATTTACCAAGTAACAAATTTATACTATTAGGTATTTCACAAATTTTGTTAAAGAATTTATCACTTGATTAGGTTTTAACAATTTTTCATACCAAGTAACAAATATAAGCTATAAGGTCTTTAACAAGTTTTGTTAAGGAATTCATGATATTTGATTAGATATTAATAACTTTTGTTTACCAAGTATCGCTAAAGTTTTAATAAGATTATGACTTTCACAACTTCACATTTAGAATTGACTAAGTCAAGTATGTATTAATTCCTAATTGATAAGGGTTTAACAAGTTTTTATATGTGTTGGATTTTGAGCTTAAGTCAGCCTTTAATGGGCTGGCTGATTGCTCTGAAATAAAATCCAAATGAATAAAAGAATGGACTTGATATATAATTATTTATTAAAATGAATCACAATTAAATCAAGAAAAATTAACTAAAATACATATGGAATGTTTTCTCCTGATTAGTAAACACTTAGCAATTTTTTGCTAGTGATTACAACTTAATAGACAAGCAGGAAGAGATTAGAAAATCACATAGCATTTATTGCTAGTGATTACAGCTTGAAGTGTAAGCTGTGAATCTCTATAAATAGAGCATCTCAACAATAATAAAAGATATCCATCCCATTGCAATTGAAATATCTTGCATTCTTTCTTATTTTCTTCCATAATTTCTTTATATTTTGGTTTACTATTGTGCAAACCTTAGTTAGGCTTTAATAGTCTTAACCAATATCCTCTTGGATCCAACCCGGTACGCATATATGGCCTCTATTTTCTTATATTATTTCCAACAATATGAGTTTAACAAGTTAACATATAAATTTCACAGTTTGAGTCTTCTAAGGATTTTCAACATCAAACCCATTAATTTCATTTTCCAATGAAAGCTCCATAGGTGACTCCACTTTTTTATGAGATCTACTTTCCAACATCTAAAGGGATTCCATGGAAATATTTGGTAAGCCAGCGGAGATGATCAAATCAAGTGACAAAGTTTTGGGAACAAAGAAATAAATTGGCTCTCTTACCATCAACCCCTTTCTCCAACATCGGGTCTTCAAATTGAACCTGTATTTTATCGAATTCATATTTTCGTAGAGAATTCTACACTAGAAAATCAAAACTAAGTTGAATAACTAAAAACTCCAAGTTATATTTGCTAGTAATAAGAAAGGATCAATATTTCTTATATTTTGTGGAGTCTTACCATTATTTTGGATGTATTGTGTAACACTCTAATTTCTAAACCACATTTAAATTATTATTTAAGTAACATACTATGGTAATAAAGAATCAAAATCCAAATATAAAAATAATTACTATGATTAAAAATTTGAAAGCCAATTATAAAATATTTATTATCTTTCAACATGTTAGAACCATAGTAGAAAAAGATATGTAATGATATAATAGTTTTAAACAATATATTTAAAAGCTAATTAGAACAATTTAATAAATCATTTATAAACACAGCTGAAGTAAGTACTATGGAACTCAAAAATACAAATGGGCCTCAGGAATTCAAAGCCCAACTTGATAGTCATCGTTCAATAAATCCAGACAACAACTTGTTACATTTGTTTATCCAAATCTATTATTGGAAAATCATATCAACATGACTATGTCCAATAACAACAACACATATTTATCAAAATATGAATGAAACACTAAAACCAATAGCTTTGAAAATCATAGTTCACAACATTCAATTTAAATAAAATTATCAAACCATAATTAAATAGTCCTTAGGCCACGACATTACATATGTAAATAAGTATGATAAATGATGACATGTATAAGTAAGAAGAACCTCAATGATAGACAACAACTAGGCTACCCTCTTACCAACTTCTTTGAAGCCCTACTTAGATCTCGGCTAAAAAAATGTAAATATAGTAACCGTAAGATTCAAAGATCACAATAACTATTAGTTATTCAGGAATATATATGCAAACCAAGATTCAGAACATATGATTCTAAAATCAATATCAACTCACAATAATTAAGTTGTACTATTCTTTACATAAAATCTTTCACAAACTAGTTCTTGATTCAGTTACCAAAACACTCCTCCAAATGAGTTCCAAAAACGATTCAAGATCTTAATTCATTTTCCAAATATCATTCATGAGATATTTCACCAAAACATGTTTCGACCTTGTTACAAAAAAATTAGACAAAATCTTTATCATATTCAAATAATAAATCACATATATAACATGCCATGCAAATGATTAAAGCACAAACTACCCTTATCACCCCTGACCAGCCTTATTATGATGATTGGAGCCATAGGCTATTTCATAGTCCAACAGAAACTCATCATTTAAGTGGACTATCCTAAGTTCACTAGTTCTTAAGATGTACCCAGCCAAAGGTATATAGATTAAGTCCAGATTATGGCTCCCCTCCTTAAATAATAAACCTTAGGAGTGTTAGATCCTCTGTTTTGATTATAACTAAACTTGTTATTTGAAAGAAACCATGTGTTTAATGATGAGCTAAAAAGTATTTTAACATGGATAAATCTTACTTAAGATATACTCTAAGTATTTTGAAAAGATAAGATCTCAAGGTTTCTTGGATTAAAGGTTTGACTGTTAATGTTTGTAGTCAAACCTCGAGGTTTTGTCTAAACCTTGATGTTTTATTAAACCTCAAGGTTTGACTAAACCACACTGCAAAAAACCTTGAGGTTTCAATGAACTTCTCTACAAAGAGAGGTTTGGCCAAAACCTTGAACTTATAGTAAGGTTTGCAAGAAACCTTGCCATGGGCAAGGTTACCAGCAAACCTCATGGTTTGCCTACAACATTGAGGTTTTGGTAACTCTTGTAAAGATGTCTTTTCATATAACCATAATTAATCAAATATTTTGTCAAATCACCATGAAACTACTATTATGATTAATAAAATATAATAAATGATTTAGATGCGTTAACCATGATAAAAAAGCTTAAAACAAAATTTTTAAAGGAATTATCATGGTTAAAAGAATAAAGCCTAATATCATGATTAAGAGAATAAAACCTTTTAATAGAAATTCAATCACATAATTAGCCTTTAGACTTTTCTAAGCCCTTAATGGATATTCATTCTTAAGTTTAACACTTTAACTAAATAATTTACCATTTCATGCCAAAATATCTATATCAAACCAAGTGTGGATCCACAAATTTAGAACACAATCATAGGGCCTTTAGGCCATCCAAAATCATCAATAGTTAGCCAGTCCCAGAGAAATCAAAAGTATCTAATTAATGCATCAAATTCTCAAAATAAATCAGAGTATGCAAAATGAGCCCTAATGTGGCAATATACAATAATTAGGCATAACCAAAAGGATGGAAACACTACTCTTAGCACAAGTAGCTTAGGCTTTTGGAGTCGGACCCTCATAAGAACTATCACTTGAAAACATGTTAAATCAATAGGGTGAGACAAAAGCCTCAGCAACCAATATTCCATCTCATCAGGCATACAAGTGGCCGTGAGGTGTCAAGGGGGAACATCTATAAATACATAATATTATCAAATATGTCACAAGGTAATAAGTATACCAATTTACAATATCATAATCTCATTCTTATATTTATCACATGGATGTACAAATATCAATACACAACAATTTACTCTCTGACCTTCCTTATTTCATCCCATCTTATTTCCTCTAATTGAACCTATAGGTTAGTATTCACTCATGTAATCGGTAGTTCAACTCAACAAGCTCATTGATCAAGTGATATGGACTGGCAAAAATTTACAGAGCACAAGACCGGACCATGGGTTTCCCCTCTAATATATTAGTAGGGTGTCAAGGCCCTACAATAACACAATTGGGCCAAGGGGCTAACCAATATATACTTGGAAGCCCACTATCTTATATTTCTCTTTTTGTACAAGATTTTACACTCTTATTTCCTCTAGAATAACCTCCCATGAACTCTACATCCGTCATCCCCTCTCATAACAATACTTAAGAGATATACTTATAATCAATAGATATAATCACTATAAATCACCACATACCATTATCAATTCACAAACTCTCAAGAGAATTTCTTTTTTTTTTTTGCTTTCGTAAGGTATCCCCCAGCCCGGTAGGCCAAGGAATTTCTAATATCATAAATCAATATTAAATTCATATAATATTATATTACTATCAATTGCTCAATAAAATAAGTTCCACAAGACAATTTCAATAATAAAATAACTTCATAGTGTATCACAAACCAATTGCAAATTTATGTTATATATATTTAAAACCACTCACAAGCATATCACAAGTATGCACAACAAGAGAAAAGTGATTACCTCTTGTCAAAGCAAAATTCACCACAATATCCAAGCTCCAAGCGCAACCACAAGTCACAAATCAATCTATGACAAACAATTACTACACATTAATAACTCTTTGAGTTATTAGTTAAATAAAATTAACTTAATAACCTAATTCCATAAGCTTATAGTTTAGAATAAACCACCTAAAAATTCCAATTTCACACAATAATCCAATTATTTATTTTAACATGAATTCAAATATTCTTCTTAACCTAAATAACTCATTTGGACCATTAATTATTATCCATTGAACAAAATCCCCAATTTAATATTTAAAATTTTCACATATAAAATTGATAAATTATGCATCTTCACTTAATTAAACAATTTAAATCATTTAGAATTTCAACAATACCTCCATCAAGATAAATAAATCATTTTACCCAAAATTAATTGATATAAACCTCATTTATGAAATTATTTAGGATATGATTTTATAAAAAAATAATATAAAATATCACAAAAACCAAATGACAAAACTAGACCGATTAAAACTAATCACTAACATTCTTATGGACATCAATTCACAAAACTCAAAATTTTTCTAAAACCCTGATATCAAAATATTCTCCAATCTATAGAAAATTACTATCAAATGAAAGAGAAAAAATATTTGGAACAGTTTTCATGAAGGAAGTTTTATGATTTGAAGATGTTTTACCTGTCAAACTAAACCCCGAAGATTGCCCTAAACTCGACAATGAAGAACCAGCTCCGTCAAACCCCGCCTCTCCATCGTGTTACTATAGCTAAAATGATAGCTGATCAATGTGATTATTTATAAAAACCCCCATCACATGTTCACATGAAAGCCATCATGTGCATATCTTTTTTTTAAAATAATTCTCTCTCTCTCTACTCATGGAATACGCGCACCTATTATTTTATTTTTATTTTTTTATATTCCACATCATCATATATCACATGCACACTAGCACTATTTTTTTAAAGACTATTCTCCCTCATGTTCGTTGTTTTTATTATATATACATTATATTAATTAATCTTTTCTCTTCTTCCTCTTCTTGTTTTTGTAACTATTCTATTTTTTCCTAATTCCTTTTACCTTTATGAGTTATATTTTAAATAAACCCTTTTGTCATAAAAATAATTCTTTGATTATAGTTAAATCCTAATATAAAAATTAGGATGTTACAACTCTTATTTAAAGGGAAGGTTTGGTCAAAACTTTATTGATGTAGCAAGGTTAGGCATAAAACTTACAGCTGTTTAAGATACTTCCAAACTTTGAGATTTGCCAGAAACCTTGAGGTTTCAGTGACATTTCCCACAACTGCAAGGTTGAATTCAAAACTCGTTGGTGAAGAAGTTTTATGTAAAACCTTGTTGTCTGAATAAAGTATGGCAAAACTCGAGGTTTGACTGAAACCTTGAGGTTTGGCTGACTCTATTGATTCAACAAGTTTTTCTCTCCAAAATTCTCAGTTAAATCCCAAACCTCACTTTTCAAGGCAAAGTAGACGATACCTCAAGTGAATTACTCTACCTCAAGGTCTGTAAGTTAAATCTTCATTCTCCAATTCCAAGTTGCTTTGTGATCTTAATAAAGATCTGATACCTCAAGGTATCCATCAAACCTCAAGGCAAGCATAAAGGAATTGAATAAGCTCAAACCTTAAATTAAGATGAAATGTAACACCTTATTTTTATTTCATTACCTTCCCTTAAGGTGGCCCTTAGAATCACCGTCTTGTCGGAACAACGAAACAGAGAGAATAAAAATTTCAAACCTAACAACCATCTTCTGTTAATTTATAGAGGCATACAATGTCAAATTATACAATACTAATACTGTTCATAATTACATGTCAGAAAAATAGGAAACAGAAATGTTTATGCCTAAATTCGCTCATTTCCTCTGCCCCTGTAGATCATTTACCTGCATTATGGGGAGAGTAAGGTTTATGGAGAAACCTTAGTAGCAGAATCATACTGACAGCAGTGTAATACAATGCATGTCATGCTATATGCAATGACATGTATTTCCCTTCTAGTGCCTCTCTCGACACTTACCATGTACCAAGAGCATGCATGTGACTTTACTCTACTCAATAGCCAAGGCATAAAACAGAGAGTCAAACATCTTATACATACATGCTAGCTCAACCAAAACACATAATACAAGCAATAAACAAACATCAGACAAACCAAGCATAACAAGTTAAGGGTGGAGATTCTAGCTACTGAGTATCCTTGTACTGTGCAGGTACGATGTTTCTCTATTTTTGACATGTTTGGGTCACTGGTTTGTTACTCTATAACGCCTATACATACCACAATAGATGGTGTTATTGTATGCCCCTATCGATATACTACTGCATTCCTTTTCTATACCCCCTCGGGTCCTGGTCCCTTACTAATTGAACTGTATCCTTCCCCTGCATATACCAATCCATCCCCTACATACACCTCCACCCTGTGCAACCCTAGGTCCTCGTTGCTGGCCCATCCCTACTTCCTTGGCTGGGACAGTTGGGTAGAATCTCCCCTTAAATATGCCCATTAGATCTCCTGAAAGTCAGGTAGCACTTCCCCCTAAGAAATCCTACCTTTATTTGGGACCGTAGGACAACACATCCCCCATAGGAAATGCTATCTTAGTTTGAGACCATTGGACAACACCTCCTCCTAGGAAATACTATCTTAGTCCAGGACAGTCAGACAACACCTCCTCCTAGGAAGGGCTCTCCTGATCTGGAATAAATGGCCCCTTAGGAAGGCTTGTTTTAGCCTAGATAGTTGGACATGACCCCCCTTAGGTTCACTATCTAGGCCTGTCCAATTAGACAGAACCTTCCCCTAACTACTCTAATAACTGCTAGAAAATAAAGAAATTTAAATGAGGGAGGGAGCCAAAACTTACTTGGATTAAAAGTCGGGCTGGGCTGCGCGACTTTCCACCAGAAGAAGCTTCTTTAAGAGAGGGTGAGAGAGCTCCAAAGAAGGGAGAGGATCATGGTTTTGAGCATGAAGAGAAGGGGGGAGATCTTATTTATAGTTGAAGGGGAGGAGTTAAAATACAAATATTTATTGGATATTTATGTGTAATTTTCCCAAAAATTTGTTGTCTTTTTTGACAAGTGTCCCCTTTCTACACAATTCCAGTTTTCCACATGAAAAATTCTGCCTCCTTACCAAGCTAAAGTGGAGCCAACTTTGGGTGGGCCCCAGGAGTTCATCTGTCTCAAATTATACTGATAATTTCCACTGGATTGACTCAAAAACTGAAAAATTCTAGAAAATTATGTAATCATCCAAAAATTTTGAAAAATTCACAGAAAATCTCTTAAAATACTAGAAGGCTACAATTAAAATTTTAGAATTTTTGAATGTCCATAACTCTCAGAATAATTTTTCCCATAAAAACCTTTTTATCAGTATTTTACTGATTTTTAAGGGCTTTTGCTCATATAACCTGTTTTCTTTTATAATTTGTTACTACATCAAAAATTCCTTAAAATAATGTACTAATTTTTTCATATCACAGTCCAGAACACTGAGGGCCCAATATATATGATAATATATGTTTTTGGCCAAAAAACTTGTCCTGCCAAATTTATGAAAATATTCAAAAATTCATAATAATCTCATGAGCTTTTGACTAACATGGTGTCACAAGATGCTGCTATAGAATTAAATATAATGAAACAGATGTGCGATGGTGTCACAAGAAATTTGGCATGCTTACTATGAAATAATCTCATAAGCTTTTGACTAACATGGGTATATCTCCTAGTTACTCTTGGGAGAAGTTATGGAAAGTTAAAGCCCCGTATCGTTGTCGTTCAATGGCTTGGTATGCTGTGAAACAGAGGTTATTAACAAATGATAATCATATGAAACGTGGGTTAGGTGAGGATGATTCATGTGCTTGTTGTTTACAAGGCAAAGAAAACCACATTCATGTTTTTCAAGATTGCAGGGAAACATGAGACCTATGGAAAGCTATTGTACACCCATGTCAGTGGCATAAATTTTGCTCGCTTGGGTTTGAGGATTGGTTTTGGTGGAACATTCGTCAGAAGAATGGAGGCAATGAAGATGGGTGCTTTTTTCATCATGGTGATCTGGTGGTTATAGAAAAGAAGGAATATTTTTGTCTTTGAGAATAAAAAGATTTCGAATTCAGTGATATTAAGAAGCATTCAGAGTACATTAGAGTCAACGGCCAATACCCTTAAAAGCCTTATTGGGATTAACTTGCCTGGTGTATCCAAGAGTAATCCTTTTGTTAACTAGCGGCCACCTTATAGTGATTCTCTAACATGTAATATTGATGGTGCTCATTCCCAGATGCTAGCTGCAATTGCATGTGGTGGGTTGCTTCAAAATAGTTATGGAGCTTTCATTCAGGGGTTCATGTGCAGTTTAGACTAGGGAGATGCTTTAATGGCTGAATTATGGAGTATCCTAAGTGGACTAAAACTTGCTTAGTCCACGGGTTGTAGAAAAGTGGTAGTGGAGACTGACTCGACTGAAGCAAGGGAATTGTGCAATACAGTAGCAGTGGACCACCATAAGGAGGGACATATCATTAGGGAAATACATGAGCTACTTGCAATGAATTGGGATGCCCATATTTGTGTTATACATAGGAATATAAATAGAGCTACAGATTTTTTGGCTAAGGAAGGGCTGAAGTTACAAATTGGATTCTACCACTTGGTGTCACCACCACAGGGTCTTGTGAATGTGTTAGAGCTAGACATGCATGTTAGTCTAGCTGATAGGAGGATATAGTTGATTGGGTTTTCGTCTTTATATATATATATATATATATATATATATAAAGTAGGCTTAACATGTTAAGGGTGAAACTTAGCTTAACCCAAGCAGACAAATGTGGCTTTAGAAAAGAAAGATGTGGATTTGAAACAAAAGGAAATGTGGCCTTGAAAAATAAAAAAATGCTAAAAAGTGAGGGATAGTAGGTTGAAATCCCTAAAATTCACAACCCATAAGTTTCAAATTAGTCGATCAACGGATTAATAATTTATCGAATCTACTGTTGAGATCTCAAATTTTCTTATTTAAACTTTTTTTAATATAACTTGATACTTTTGCTCTTATGACTTTTTAGCAATGACTATTTCAAGTTTTCAACTTTTTTCTCCCTTTATTTGAATAGCAAAAATTTTTAGAAGTAGAGGGAAAATTTTTCAAAATTTTCCCTCCCTTCCCCTCTAAAATTGGGAAGATTTGGGGGGAGAAGCTAATATTTTACCTTATGTTGACCAATATGTCCATGAAATTTTCAAATAGTATATATAGAATTATAATAAAATTTATATATTAAGAAAAAAATAATTATATTTATTTAGTTTTAATAATTATAAAACTTAAAATCCTCCCCTCTCCTCTATTTTCATCAATCCAAATAAAGTAAAATAAAATCTCTCTTAAACCCTTTCTTCCCCTCCCCTCCATAAAAATCTCTCCCCTCCCCTACCCTCCATTAAACCAAACACAGCCCAATGGTATGTTGGTTCAATGAATGGGATGGGAAATGAGAGTTTGAGAAAGATTTTGTTTTACCTTATTTTGATGGATAAAAAGGGAGGGGGAGGGATTTTAATAATATATAAAAAAATAATCAACAATATAAGAATATAATCAATAAAAAATGAAATAGACACTAGTCACCATAAAAGTTTTTGAAGTATAGCATATAAAGGAGAATTAATATTTGTCATGTAATAAAAAATTTTTTATCTACAACTTTTAAAATATGTGTATTAATTTGTTTTCCTTATTAAAGTTTTTGAAGTATAACATATAGAGGAACCTACCATGAGTGGATGATTAGTTTTTGGCCTACCGGGCTGGAGATACTTTGCAAAAGCAAAAAAGTGTGTATTAATTTGTTTTTCTTATTAAAAATATGTATAGAGTGATAAGAAAATACAACATAGTATGATACTAATAATGTATAATATAAAGCTAAAAGGAATACAACTTAGACATATTAAAAAAATAAAAATAATGTACATATTAATTAATATAAGTCAAAATATAATATTTTTCTTTCAAATTCTTCCACTTTTGGAGAGGAGGATTAGGAGAGAGAGGGAAGGAAACTCTTATAAAATTTCCCCCTCTAAAATTTTTTGTATCCAAATAAAGGGATAGGAGTAAAATCCTTAATTCTCTTCCACTCCCCTCTCCTCATACCAAACAGTGCATCCACTGTTCTTTCCCTTCTATTTTATCGTGCGCTTGGATTGGAAGAAAAAGGGGAAAGGAAAATATTTTCCCATATTTGGATGGAAAAGAAAACATGGAAGGAAGGGAAAGTCACAGGGAAAATGGGTGGCCCCCCCAATTTCTTCCCGCATATGGCGACATTGGCAGTAGAAAACGTGCCCCTCTCCTTGGGAAACTTCTCCACTCCGGCGCGCGAAGCTTGATCCTGTCGTTGTCCACCCAGTTCGCGTCGCCGTCCGTGGTCCGTCCTTGCCGCAAAGCTGGTCCGTCCGTGATCGTCTCTGACATTGTCGCCGTCCGTCGTTGCCATCAGGTATCATCCAAAATCTCATCGTTTCTATATTTCAACTCTGGATTCTCAGCTAGTTCCGAAAATCATTCTCACCTTCAACCCCAATCTCGTCCTGTCACCGCTACTGTCCCTGTTTCGATCTGATTGTTGTTCGCGAAAAGCTAACAAGACGCGGTAATGTCTGCCATGTCTTCGTGAAAACCTGTTTCGATCTGATTATTGTCCCTGTTTCAACTCTGTGTTGTTATTGTTGGATGAATCATTTGTGGTTTAAGAGTGACTCTTGAGAACTCTCTGTAATTTCTGTTCTGGATCAATGTCACCGTGGTTGTTTGTTTTTTTGTCTCCAGAACTTATTGTGGTTCCATTTTG
>JBAGKO010012365.1:0-11542 GCA_037177275.1 Acacia concinna | reverse complement strand
CACATTTTCCAATAATTTATATCACTAAATATGTATAAATTCACCAAATATCTCTTAAAGAAGGCTAAGAAATGGTAGGAAAATGTATTGAAATAATGGCATGAATTTCATAAGGCTAACAAACTTTTTCCTCCGTTCTTATTTATAAGACCCTATTTACTTTTTTAGGAAATTTTAAGAAAATCCTAAGAAAGTTAATTACATTACTTAATAATATCATATGTTATGTTTTATTATATTATATAGTAGTTTATAAGTCAAACAACATAATTTGAAGAAAAAGTGACAAACTTTAATGTCTTAAAATAATATAATTAATTTTCTTAGGATTTTCTTAAAATTCTCTAAAAAAGTCAACGGGGTTTTATAAATAGGAACAGATAGAGTATATTAATAAAATAATTTTCCATTAAGCAAAAAATATACAAATAGTAGAATTCAAATAGATGGGTGGTTTTAAGAGAGAAAGGCTACCAAAGTTAGTTATTGGTGACTAGTGATTGCCTAATAACAAGGTGAAAAAGAAGTTTTACATATTGCTATGAGACCAATAATATTATATGGCAATGAATGTTGGACTTCAAAGGAACAACACAAGTATAAAGTAGCGGAAGCTGAAATGAAGAGGCTGAAATGAATATATGTGGTCGTACTAGAAAAACATATGATTCATGATAAACATATTCAGGGAAGAGTTAAAACAGCATATGTTGAAGAGAAAATGGTACAAAAATTGGGCAAAGCGGTTCCCCCACATACATTAGTTGTATTGGTGACGAGAATGGTAGATTAAGCCTATGAAAACAACCACTTGATACATGAATATATTGAGCAGGGCTTTTTTGTTAGCAATTTATCTAAAGATTTAATTATAGATAGAACACAATGATATCATGTGATTCATATAGCTTAACTCATATGTTAAAATAAGGTTTGTTGTTGTAATAGTAATTGAACCGAAATTAAAATTGCAATGTGGTATCTTTTGCTTTTCTTATGTAAAAAGAGATTTGGCACGAAATTAAATCTCTTTTGGTTTTTTCTTGAAAGTGACATTGTGAATGTGTCTATCAAAATATAATGACTCTTGTTGTGTATTCATTAATATGTCCCCCCCCCAAAAAAACTCTCTCACACACACATTCTCTCTCTCTCTCTCTAAATTAATTTATAAAATATAGTTAAAAAAACTATTTAGTGTAATTTATTTGTAAACATTTGAATAATTTGCTAAAAGCAAAAGCCTCTCTAATGTCCTTTTCACAATCTTATTTGCTCTAATAAGATGTGGATACTCCAAACCTAATTATTTAAGTAGTAGAAATTTGAAGTTTTCATTTTACAATATTTAACAGATAAATTAATTTTTTGAAAAAAAAATTGATATTTAGAAAATAAATTATCTTCATCATATATATCTTTATTCTATATTTACTAAAACTATTTTTATTTGGGCATAAAAATCTGTGGTTATTATTTTTTATGCAGATATTGGCCACGGACATTGACAGGGAAAGCTATGAACTGGGTCGTGCAATAATAGAGAAAGCTGGTGTTGCTCATAAATTGACTTTCGAGAAGGCCCTGCACTTCCTGTTCTTGATGATCTGCTTAAAGATGTAAACTTTCTTAATCAAATTTATCTCTCAAGAACAAAAGATCTGATAGAAATTAAATTGCAGGAGAAGAATCATGGGAGTTTCGATTTCATATTTGTGGATGCTGATAAGGACAATTATCTTAACTATCACAAGAGGCTGATTCCTGATTGAACTGGTGAAGGTTGGGGGTGTGATCGCCTACGACAACACACTATGGGGAGGGTCTGTCGTGGCATCACCTGACCCGCATCATGTCGTATAGAGGCTTCATTTTGGAACTCAACGAGGCTCTTGCTGTGGACCCTAGGATTCAAATTTGTATGCTTCCTGTTGGTGATGGAGTCACTTTGTGTCGTCGGATCAAATGACACACCATGTAACTTGATATTTAATTATTTAGAATATTGTTCGAGGTAGTTTTTATTTCAACCGAGATAAGTAAGCTGAAGTTTGAGTGAAAATTCAGTGAGGTAAGATGATTCTTTTCTTTTTTCCTTTTTGATTACATACGGCCGAGATTGAATCTGGATTGGGTGCCAAATAGGGCACTAATTATACCACACAGCCTAGAGCCCGTTGGTTAGGTAAGATCATTCTAGTTTATATAGGCTTTATAAAAAAGTTAGTTTGATAAACACTAATTTAGATTTTATATTAAAAAAAACCAGCTCTAAAAGTTATAAATGTAAAGGAAAGTCAAAAGTTAAAAGTAAAAATAAATTACTTCGGCTATAACTTACTTTGGGACCAGAAGTTTGTTTCTTTAGAAGCCATCCCAATTAATATAATTTGTTGGGTCAAAATAGCCTTTAACAATATGAGTATAATCATGTAAGAAAATCCTAATATGTGTGTTTTTATTGTAAAAAGGCAATTTTAAAAAAATTACTTATCCTTAACTTTTTAAGGAACCTTCTTTTTAAAGAATCTTTTATAAGTGTTTGGGAAATTGACTAATCTCAATCTTTATGATTTGCTTCTATGAAACTACGTGGTTTAACAGATTGATAACTAATTTGATTTGTTCTTAATAGCTACGAGATGTTCATCTTAGGATGATCTGTTTGTCAATAGATGCTTCTATTATACTTGTGGCCTTTAAAAGACGAGAACCAACTATATAGCATTTCAATAGAGAATTCAGCTATTGTATGCACCGTCCTAATGTATGCACTGTTGATACTAGTAAAAATGAAAAAGACTTATTCCAAATACTTATAGCAGGACTGAGACGATGAGACATTATAATGCTTATAAAGAATTTTTTTTTTTTAATTTGACAGAATAAACTTCATTTTATTTAAATAAGATTCTTTTACACAAACACAAACATGTGATAATTATTGAACATTTGTCTGTTAGCAACTGTTGTTAGCCATCAGTTGTCGAAGCGGTGGCACCATTTCACTGGACCCATAGTAATGATGGAGGAGAAAACTTCTTAAAAAAAGTAAAAGACTTTACAGAGAGAAGAGATGAGGAGCTATGTAGCTGAAAATGGCCGAAGGAGCTTCTCTTCTTCATTTTTTTATTTTTATTTTTTAATTTAGAGTAGTTTTTAAATATTTTTTTATGATTTTTTTTATAACTAGATTTTATATAAAATGAGTGACATTTTGATATATTTCGGGTGAAAAATGGATCTGTTTTTAATTTTTTATGATTTTTTAAAGATTTACATGCAAAAAAATATAAGATTATTTTTTTAATTTAGAGTTTTAACTTTAAAAAATCATAAAAAATTGAAAACAGAACCGTTTTTCACCTATAATATATTAAAATGTCACTCATTTTATGTAGAATCTAGTCATAAAATAACTAAAAAAATATTTAAAAACTGTCCCAAATTAAAAGTAAAGGAGAGAAGCTCCTTAGCTGAAATGGCACGCTTCAATGTCCAAAAAAATATAAGAGGATCTATAAAAGTAAAAGTTGATTGATGAAATAAAGCATAATATCCACTGTCACTCCATAATTTTAAATAGATCATACACATTTTTTTTATCACTAAATATGTATAAATTCACCAAATATCTCTTAAAGAAGGCTAAGAAATTGTGGGAAAATGTGCTGAAATAGAATGAATTTCGTAAGGCTAACAAGCTATATCAATAAACTAATTATGAAAATAATTTTCTATTAAACAAAACATATACAAACGTGGAGATGTTAACCGTATAATTCTAATATATGGGTGGTTTTAAGAGAGAAAGCCTACCAATTCGTGACTAGTGAGTGCCTGACAAAGTGAAAAAGAAGTTTTACATATTGCTATTTTATTGATCTAGATCAGTAATAAAACTAGATTATTTAAGTAACGGTTAAATCTACTATAGTTTTTTTATCACTAATTTTTAGTAATTTTTTATTTATTTTTTAATTAAATTAAATTAGACTAATTAATGATCAAATTAAATCCAAATCAGATTGCATTATTACATCTATATGACTTCTAATTGGCTACTAAAAAATGTAGAAATGCATGCATTAATTTCAGAAGCACAATTACAAAACCTAACTTCGGTTCCTAAGCTTTTCACACTATTTCAATATCACAATTCAAGGCAATCTCCATATAGTTTACTGCCGGTTATCATTGCCAACAGGATCATTTCAATCCAATTTAATATTCATATCAGAGAGCCAAACCCACGGATTCACAGTACAACATAGCAATTAAAACTCCAATTTACCAATTCAAGCATTAAATCTGTAATTTGTGTCTTCAATTACCTAGACCTAGGAAAATTCAATCACAACATATTGCTACAAACATTGCATCACGAATCACAAGAGTTAGCTACAGAATCACCTCTGTTTTCGTTACAGTCATCAGAAAGATTAAAGCAAAACAGATGAAGCAATACATTGATTAAAATGATTAAAACTTCGTACAGAGGCTCAAACCATTCATAAACTACATGGAGATTGTGAAACCTAGCTACAAATCATGGCAAGAAGTGCAAAAATAGCTAATCGGAGCATCGCCGGAATATGGATAAGGCTCACTGCGATCTCCAAGTTCAAGGTGTTTCCCATGCTCCAAAGACTTCCAGAAGCTCCCCCACACTTGGTCGATCAGATATGGAAGTGAAGAATGATCCATAATACCGAAATGTAGTTGGAATGTCCACTTTTGTATTGCGGGTCACGGAGCATGGTTGGATCTCACATCGGGTTGTGCCTCAACCCGCCTGAGGCGAGGAAGACAGCCTTTGAAGATCCTATGGCTTCCATGTAACCAGCCATTGTAGATGGACAATAAGGATCTGACCATGTGGCGCTTTACGATGTAACCTCTGGATCACTTACAGAAATGCTGTGCATCAGTCAACTCTGATGATATACGATCATGATCAAATCTAAGTATGAGGCTTGCACATAAGAGATTAAACCAGGCTTTATGTGAAACGGTGAGCCGCTGTCAACGGTCGCTTTCTCAAGTCATCTTGATCAACGGCAAGGAACGCCTATGCCTTTGTCTTTCATTTCTGACTCATTTATTTGCACATTTGCCTAGAAAATATTACACGGTTGACCTTGCCTTCACTTTTCTTTATACTTTTTGCTTGCGCATTAGTCTCCTTGCATTCAAGTCCTGATTTTTACAACATTACCCCTGACTCCTTTTCTTCTTTGCAATTCAGTCCCTTCTTCATATTTTTTCCAATTTTCTCCTAAAGGAAAAGTCAAATAAAATGTAATATCCCATATTCTAAATCCATATGCTAGGAGAAACTAACAAATATGCCCTTGTTAGCCATTATTTTATATTTTCCAAATTAATTCTACATAATTCCAATTTATTCAATTAAATGCATTTTGAGCATAATAAAATTAATGAAAACTGTCCAAAATGCATGTAATCACATTATAAAAATATGGATTATCAATTCCCCACACTTAGCTTTTTGCATTCCGAGCAAGACTCAAACAATTAAACATAAAAAATCTCTAATAAATCCTTTTAAGTGAATTCAATCATGTAATTAAACATATAGGAAATATCAAATACAATAAGTTCAATTTACCAAGTAAGCAATCCCACTACCTAACAATGAGGAAGTATTTACATATAACTCAAATATAGATTCAAGACCTCTCTCTGAATTGTTTCACTTTACTCACTTAGGTTACACCTTACCATAGGCTTGACCTAGCTCTTTAGTTTCCATTTTGTAAAAAGAAAATGCAAACATCAAGAGGACTTCCAATGGTTGTAATATAATGTTGTGGAGATCTAGATGGAAGAAATGGAATGAAGAACTATGCAATTGTAATTTAACATGTAAGTAAGAGTTTGATGTGGATTAACATACGAAATGCATTGTCACTCTCTTTTATTCTACATTCCTTCTTTTTGGCTTTTGCTTTCTATTGATTTTCTTCTTCTTCTTCTTCTTTTGGTATTTATTTAGCACATTTTATTTTCTATTTCTTTTTCTATCCCTTGCACTGTTGGGAATAAAATCAGTGGCCAACTCAGACTTAAAATGCAAGTTTATGTTTTTGAGTGCTATTGCAAAACAGACTTATACAGCAACTTAATTGAACCACACTATTAATGTTCAGCCAATTTCAAGTGACAGAAGCAAGATGTGATCACCAAATCAGAAGTAGGAAGCAGAATTCCATGAGCAGCAATTCACATCAGGATTAGCAGTTACTATATGGAGAAGTGATTAAATTGAAGTTTTGAATGACTTAATGCAAATTAACTTCAGGAATTTTCACAATCTCTTTTACAATCTCAATTCCCATAATGCAAGATACAAAATCCAGCAATGAAGTTCTGACTTGATGTTCTCAGCTGTAGTTAATCAACAATTCAGTTATGCATATATTAATTGCAAGTTATAGATAACTCCAAAATCACAAATCAAAGATGTTGAATGCTTGAAATGACACTTCCTGGGCCACAATCAGTCAAAAGCAGGACAAAAATGGCTCGGGCAAAAAAAAAAAAAAGAAAAGAAAAAAAGTGCAGCAACAACTTACAGTCAAATTCAATAATGCACAGAAGAAAGTTCTGCTGGTGTTGTTTCTCAAAGCCTAATCTTACAAGAAAAATCAGTTAACTCAGTTCAGCAAGTATAGCAAACCAGTTCAGAGCATAAATGAAAATACTCCTCCCCCCACACAGCATTAACTTGGTCCTCTAAGCAAGGGTCAAGGTTGGTACAAGGCAGATGCAAACTCAACAGAATTTCAACTGAAATGTAGCTATACTGCAGTGGCTCAAGTACCCAAAACCAAACAAGTAGTCAATTCAGCAATGGACCTACTTATCGAACTTACACAGAAAAGCTAGGGAAGATTTCTACACAGCTAGCGACCCAAAAATACTATCGTGAACTACCTGGTAACAAGGCCTGAAAATCCAAGAAATAGCTGGATTTGCATGTCCTAATCCAATCTCCAAAATGATTAAACAATCCTGTAGCATGTCCTGCCAATGTAGTTCATGGTGTAGTGACCACAAACACAAGAAGAGAAGATGCAATGACAAATACTCAGAAATGGTCACTGGTTTGTATAATGTATATCAAGTAGAAAGATATCATGAGATTAGTGTGAATGTTTGATTACTCCTTGTCTGTATTGACTATTTATTTTGTTAGAATTTTGAATTTTGATTGGGTTGCAGTTTTTTTTAACATTATATAGGCTTGCTGTAAAAAAAAAAAAAGTTCAAAAAGGCCTAATAACTGAACTAAACCAACAACCGAACCGAAATAAGTCGGTTAATTAAACAATTCAGTTTCGGTTCGATTTTAAAAAATCGTTAAATTTGGTTATTCAGCACCGAATGCTCACCCCTACTCTAATCCAACTTTCTTCAAACTTTCATCATTTACATTTTAGTCCTTCACTTTTTCTTTTTGGGTCCATTTTTAGCCCTCTTTCTCCTAGGTCCTTGAAATAAACAAAAAAAATTCTAGTAAAGCCCATTCAATTTAATTATTTAATTCTGCCAAATGAGTTATTTTTGCTTATTTTCCATATGAAATGACTAAAATGCCCTTAGTGCATATATAATCACAATAAATGTTATAAATGTATATTAACCGTGGAAAATGACATATTTTCTCACAAATAATATTACAATTAATTATGTAAATATATGTAACTTATCACTATGAGACCAATAATATTATATGGCAATGAATGTTGGATTTCAAAAGAACAACACAAGTATAAAGTAGCAGAAGCTGAAATGAAGAGGCTGAGATGATTTTATGCGATCAAACTATAAAAAATAAGATTAATCAGAAACATATTCAAGGAAGAGTAGAAGTAGCATATGTTGAAGAGAACATAGTAAAAGAAATCGGGCGAAGTGGTTCCCCTGCGTACATTAGATGTATTGGTGAGAATGGTTGATTAAGTAATAAAGCTAAAGTCCTAAGAAAATAACCACTCGATACATGAATATATTGAGCACAACTTTTTTGTTAGCAATTTATTTAAAGATTTAATTATAAATAGAACACAATAATATTATATGATTCATATAGCTGAATTCATATGCTAAAATAAGGTTTGTAAATTAAAATTGCAATGTGGTATCTTTTACTTTCTTATATAAAAAGAGATTTGGCACGAAATTAAATTTCTTTTGGTTTTTCTTGAAAGTGACATTGTGAATGTGCCTATCAAAATATAATGACTCTTGTTGTGCATTCATTAATATGTCTCTCCCTTCCACACACACCCCCCAGGGCCCGGCGGGTAAAATTAATTTATTAAATATAGTTAAAAACTATTTAGGATAATTTATTTGTAAATATTTGAATAACTTGCTAAAAGCTAAAGCCTCTAAGGTCCTTTTCACAATCTTATTTGCTCTAATAAGATGTGGATACTCCAAATCTAATTATATTTAATAGATAAATTAATTTTTGAATTTTTTTTTGATATTTAGAAAATAAATTATCTTCATCATATATCTTTATTCTATATTTACTAAAATAAAATTTGTAATACAAATATAAAAGTAAAAAAGATTATATCTAAAATACCTAAGTTTGATTTGGACGGTTTGGAATATTGTGGGCATCATGATGGATGAAGACTTTAAAGTCAATAGAAAGGAAAAGATGTCTCTCCTCTAGTCACTTCCTTCCATTGCCTTCCATTATAATCTTGAAAGTTGGGATTTGGTCTTTTATAAATATAAAAGTCATCGTGAACATTTTTGAATTGAGATTTTTTGCTATTGATGAATAGTACTTTTTGGAAAAATTCTACCTTGTAATCGTTTTGTTATCTAATTGTTTCAGAGCTTCTCTTATTTTGAGTTTAAATTCTGGCCTAAGATATAGCACCAGGAACCAAGTCTCCACTCTGTTTATTGTGTTGATACATGCTTTTTGCAAGTTATTAATTGTTGATTCCACACATTTGAGGAACTGGCTTCTCTCTTTTTAACGTCTCATCTGCTGCCTCCTTTTATACATAACTACGCCATTGTTTGGAAAATTTGAGGGAGGATGAACACTTTTTTAAAAATAAAAAAATAAAATTCAGGACCCGAAAAATATTTAAGAGTCCTGAATGTTTTTTCCTGAAAAAAAAAAAAGCTATTGTTCACCCTCTTTCATGTTCACCTATTTATTTTAGCGTCCTACATGTTTTTTTTTTTTTTTGGAAAAAAGTGTTCACCCTCCCTCCAGTTCACCCAAAATTGCGTAGTTTTGGAAAAAAAAAATAAGGCAGCAGATGGGTGGGGGAAAGAAATTAAAAAGAAGCGTTATCCCACATTTGGTGAAATACTTTCTTTATTACATGATTTTTATTCTCTTAATTGGTGTTCAAACCACTCCTTGCAAATGCTTTTGTCTTTCTTTTACTTCTTCAATAGGTTCTCTTACCATAAATAATATGTAAAACATTTAATATTTAATATCATTTTTGTCTTAATTTAAAAAAAAAACAAGAAGAGACAGGTAAACTATCATATTATTGATAGTGAGATAAAATGTTTATTTTATTTAAAGTATGCATTATGGTTATAAGGAAACGGTTACTTTAGAGGTCTTATGTGAAAAAAATCTGCTAATAAATTGAAAAGGCATTAATTTGACAAGAGATATGGAAGGAGAAGAAAATTTAATCATTCATGTTGTGTCGTGATCAATTAATCAATCATACAGTAACTAGATAAGAAGGCTGGCAAAAAGAAAGACTATAAGATTCTTAATTTGTCAATTGATGGCTTTTATTATACTCGTAGTATCTAATGGATGAGAACTAATTATGAATCGAGAATTTAAATAGTGTATGCACCATTGAGAGTAGTAAAAATGAAAAAGACTTATTGCAAACACATAGCAGGACTGATACGATGATACATCATAATGCTTATAAAGAAAATTTTCATTCATTTAATATGACGGAATAAACTTCATTTTATTTAAATGAGATTCTTTCACACAAACACACACAGACAATGTAAGGATTGTTGAATATTTGTATGTTAATAATGGTAGTCAGACATCATTTGTTGAAGCGGTGACACCATTACATTGAACCAATAGCAATTATATAGGAGAAGACTTGCAAAAAGTGAAAGACTTTACGATAAAGAGAAGAGATGGGGAGCTATGTAGCCCAAGTGACATGTCACACCCTTATTTTAATTTGATATTAATCAGAGTAATAAAACATAATTTGAATGGCAAATGAAAATATTATTAATATGTACTGATATATAGTACTTAGGTCTTTGTAATATCCCACAGGATCTTACAACCTCAAAAAAATAAATAAAAACAAAGCTACACTGTTGCAACTGTCTCATGGCAATACTTGCATGGGCCCCTATTCTCCTGTTGCTGTCTCTAATCTTTACCTTTGTAACTGCTTCACCCAGATGACTGAATTATGTTATATTGGAAAGGGTGAGATTCAAAAGAATCCGAGTAGTAACTCGTAATCAATGTTAAATATATGAAAGTTATACATACAATACACTATATAATGCAACAAAACATCTATGTCAGAACATCTTATATCAACACCTTATAGTCTTGCTTGGCTAGGTACAATGCATTTCACATGCATATTACCAGTATATCTCACCTCAACTAGGTCTCACATGAGCTAGTGGTACTTGTGTTTTTCCACACCACAGCTAGATATGCAATCGACAATTCATATCCTAGAACATGGCAGCATATAAAAAAACACATAAAGTATGAAGGTTAGAGCTATTACCTGGAGTCCCTTTCAGGTATGCTTGTCCTTTCTCTTATCAATCTTTTAATTTACCCAGACAAAGATTGAACCCTAAAATAGAAAATGCATGAGAAATGAGTTACTCCTCATCCTATCTTCATTCCTATGCTCATTCCATTAATCATCTCTTCCCAAAAATGCATAATTATAAAATTGCTCTTAGGAGTACCGGACTATTTCCTTTTATATTGGTGTATTTACACCATTCCAAAAAATTATGACATCGACTATCCCTACATAATTTCACATCCTAAATCCATTTTTGGGCTTAGAATTCCCAATATCACTCTCTTTCCTCCATGTTCCCGCACTGATCCAAAATTGACACCAATTTTGTCAAAATTGTCATTTTCTATCCTAATGATTCCAAACTTGTTTTCTCACCTTTACCACCCCACACAATTTTCCATTTTAAACACATTGGAAGAATCAAATGAGTTATAATAAAATCCCATCATACCATAACAGGGCTGTACAAAATCCTGGAAAATTTGGGAAAATTTTTAATTGCAACTTCTATTCCATAAAACACATTCCTTACACTTCCAATCACATGTTAAACTCTTATATTCACTTCCTAGTTGATTAATCAAAACTTGGGCAGCACCTCCCCTTAGGGTTTACGCTTCCCAAATTACAAATTCAGCCAAGAACAACCAAGATACAACAACAATAACCAACAATGACTTCAAATCACCAAG
>JBAGKO010012354.1:0-11542 GCA_037177275.1 Acacia concinna | reverse complement strand
TGTTTTATTACATTATATATTAGTTCATAAGTCAAACAATATAATTTGAAGAAAATTGACAAATTTTAATGTCTTAAAGTAATGTAATTAGTTTTCTTATGATATTTTAAGGATTTTCTAAAAAAGTCAACGAACCCTTAGAGTTAGGATCGGAGGGAGTATTATTATAAAGTTGCCTCCCCCTCTCTCTTCCCCAAATACATACGCATGTTAGATTGGAAAAAAAAACATAGATGATTAAGATTTCATCTTTTATGAAACTATCATTTTAAACATAAATAAATAAATTTAAAGGGTTAAAATCTAATCCACAATATCTATAGCACTAATACAAACAAATTTTTAAAAGTTCAAATTGTAAAATACTATAATAAGAGTATTATAAAAATATAAAATCTGAATAATTTATTTTTTATAAAATATGAAATAGGCATGCCACATCTACATATTTGGTTAACAAAAATTGGCCATTAGGACTTTTTAACCAATCGGCAAAATTGCCTCAGTTTTTAAACATTTCAGGCATCTTTGCCCCTAAAAAACTTATAGAAGCCCCTATCCTATATGCAAAAGTGAATGGGGCATTTGAGCCCTTAACCCTACGTAATATGTAATTTTTGTTCATTACAATTTTATTTAGATTCTTATGACAGAATTAATTTACAATTACTAATGTTATTTCTCTTGTAAATTAATTATAAGGACATATAAAAAAGTGTAAGGATATTGTAAAATGGAAAAAAAATACAACTTATTAAAGAATTAGAGAAAATTTTAAGGATCTGGGAATTTTTTTAAAGCAAAACTAGGGATTAATTTTGGGAAAATTGCATATTGTCCCAACTAAGGGAATTTATGATAAAATGGTCCCACAAAATCGCGTAATTACAAAAAAAATCCTGTGGACTTTCTTGCAATTAATTTCCTAATAAAATAATATTTTCTCTCTCTTCCCCTGACTGATGTGTCTGGTGCGACTCTCTCTCTCTCTCTCGTTCTGGAGTTATAGTTGTCAATTATATAACATAGAGTTGTCAACGAAAAAATATAGAGTTGTCAATGGTGCACATTGAGTTGTCAATGGAAAGTGTATCTCATTCTCTCTCTGTTTTTTTATGCAAATACCATTAGAAATACGTGTGTTTCCATTGACAACTCAATGTGCGCCATTGAAAACTTAGCGTTCTACCATTGACAACTCTATGTTATACCATTGACAACTATAACTTCAGAGAGATAGAGACAGAGACAGTGGGTGATAGTTGTCAATAGTATAACATGAAGTTGTCAATGGAAAAACACTGAGTTGTTAATGGCGCACATTAAGTTGTCAATGGAAAGTGCATCTCATTCTTTCTATCTTTTTATTTTTATAAATGCTATTAGAAATACATGTGTATCCATTAACAACTTAATGTGCGTCATTGACAACTCAGTGTTCTACCATTGACAACTCAATGTTATATCATTGACATCTATAACTTCAACCATTGACAACTCAGTCTTTTACCTTTGACAACTCAATGTTATACCATTGATAGCTATAACTTCTACCATTGACAACTCAATGTTATATCATTGACAACTATAACTTCAGAGAGAGAGAGAGACAGTGAGTTATATTTGTCAATGATATAACATGGAGTTGTCAATGGAAATACATGTTATACCATTAATAACTCAATGTGCGCCATTAACAACTCAATGTTCTACCATTAACAACTCAATGTTATACCATTGACAACTATAACTTTAGAGAGAGAGATAGAGACAGGGATAGAGACAATGAGTTATAGTTGTCAATAGTATAACATTGAGCTGTCAATGGAAGAACACTGAGTTATCAATAGCGTATATTGAATTGTCAATGGAAACACACGTATTTCTAATTATATTTATAAAAAGAGAGAGAGAATGAGATGTATTTGACATTGACAACTTAATGTTATACCATTGACAACTATAACTTCAGAGAAAGAAAGTGTGTTTGTGTTATTTTCTCTTGTTATTATTATTATTATTATTGGGACGCAAATATAAGAATGCCTTCATTTAATGCGGATCACAATCCAAGTCCGGTCACAAAGGCAATGAACAAGCTTTTGTGTGTTTTCTTGGGGGGGTCGGGGTTTTAGTCTGCATGAAGTTATCATAAACGTGACAGATTCATCACGCTTGATTGTGTATGTTGGAATTTTTAGGTGTTGTGTGATTTTTTAAATTACATTTTTTTTCTTACCGTAAATCACCCTCAGTATAATTTGTATGAAGGGCTGGAAGTTGGAGCAAACAAATTCACGCTTAACAAAGCACCAAGTGAAGCACTCAATGTCATCTGGGTTATGTCCCAAAAAAGAAAAAAGCCTTGGGATATAACCCAGATGACATCAAGGATGCCACTAACTTTTGGATCGTTGGTTAGAGTTGCAAGCTTAGTGTTTGTTTTAAATAATTTATTTAGAGTAATAAGATCTTATTTACAGAATACGAAGTAAGAATGTTAAATGAATTTTTCTCATACTTTGTGCAAAAGATCTTATTTACCTCAAATAAGTTATAACATACAAGCCCCATGCAATACTAGTATTAGTGTTAGTTGCCATTACACATGGCCCTAACTTGTGTTCCCGTAGAGATTATGAAATAGTCTGTATCTTTTCTATTTTCTTGGAGGCTATTAATCTATCTGAATGTTAAATGTTGTGATGGTACGCATCATTTTAGCGATACTATGAACAATGATTGTCCTGACGTTCATAGGATTGAAATATGGTGCTTCACCATATGTTAGGAGAAGAAAAACCCACTGATGATTTAGCAAACCACTTTTAGTTTATATATTATTTTTTGTATCATTGGTCACCTTGCTCCTCTCTTTCTGGAGGTGAAGTAGATGAAGGAAGTTAGGCTTTACAGACATGTTTTGTACCATATGTTGATCTATTATCCAATTAATATTAAAAAAAAACAAAACAAAATATAAAAACAAGGAAGAAAGATGGAAAAATTAGAATGAAGGACCTAGATGAAAAGATATTTATTAAGAAAGTCCTTAAAAGTTGTAATTATTTAAAAGGACTAAATACAAAGATATAAAATTAGAAATATTTAAATACCCTTGAAAAAATTTATGGATTAGCTTCTACATTATCTCCCACATCCTATTTTTAAGACTAACAAAAAATTCTTAAATTAAAAAATTACAAAAAAAAAATCTCAATTTTCATTTTTCTCAACTTTTAAAAATTACCCATTCTTCAATTTTGTTTTTAAAATTATAATGTTTTATAAGCCAAGAAATTTTACATGATTTATCTTTAGTTTAAAGGCCGACCCTACCTAATAGAATTAAGGCTTTGTTGTTATTGTATTTTCAGTTTAGAAAAAAATTATATGGGTTAAAAGTTTATTGAATGTTGATAAAATTAAAAAAATATATAAATAATATATTATATCCTGAAAAAATATGAAATGAGTTTGACTTTTACTTTTACAAAAAGTGCTTAATTAATTCTTACTAAAAAAGAGTTTAATTGATATTAATTTTGCGCAAAACTTCTTGATTGTATATTGATTATATGATTATGAAATAAAATAAATACAATCATATCACATTTGAATGACGGGTAGTTTTATATTTAATTTTAGTTATTTTTTAATTATAAATATAAGAGATAATGTAAAAAGTTTGTTAGGGGCAATTTATTCATTTAAATTTTTTTTTTGCCATCACATTTTAAATTTACATTATGATATTTAATCCTTTTAAGTAATTATATTTTTATGGTCTTTTACAATAAATTTTATTTTTTTAAGTCCTTTATTTTAATTTTACTAACAAAGAAAGCGCTATCATAGATGCCTATGTTTCTATAAATTGAGCCCGAAACGAGACAAGAATTAACCCAGGCCCGATGTCGCCGTGGTGGATCACATTTTCAACCCTTGGATCTCAAATTACTAAACAAAGATGCTACGGATTAATGGCCCAGATATTAATTTAATGACAGGGATTAATGCTTCAAACGAATGAAATTTAAGAGACTACAACTAGCATGTCTTATTTTTTATGAGGTTTATAATTTAAATATAAATATTTTAAAAAATAAGACAAATGGTCATGTATAATTTAAGAATTTAATGTAATAGACATAAATAACTTATATAAATATTTATAGGCAAATCATATTTTCTAAATTTCTCATTTAAGCTAGAAATCGTAGTTTATGATCTAGGGGTGCATGGAATGACTATGTTAGCCTTACCATAATTCAATCAACTATGACTGTTCCCGACTAGGATAGCCTTGCCATAGTGGTATTCTTTTAAAATATGAATGATATTTTAGCAACTGATGAATCATTTTTTTAAATAAAATACTCTAATTTGATAATCTTCCCTTACATTTTGCCTTACACGGATATTCTTTATATTTTGAAAACATACGCTTAACTCTAAACCATAAAAAAAAAAAGTCCAAACCTATTAACTCGTTTAAGTATTTTTATTTTTAAATTAAAATTTATTTTAATAAATTTTATTTACTAATTTACCCTTTATCATTACTACTTCATTAATTTTGGCTAAAATTTTTAAGTAATTTAATATTTTTTTTTATTTTTTCTTAATTTATTTTTTATTCTTATAAATAGCTAATTGTTAACTTTTTTTCATATTGAGATAAAGATTTAATTAATTTAATTAATAAAGACAAAAAAATTAATTAAAAATATAATTAAATCTCTTGATAGATCCGTACCAATATTTATAATGTGCAAAATTGTATTCAAAAAATTAAAATTAAAATTAATTTAAGCCATATAGTATCTTAAATTTATATTATCAATAGCACATGGTAAATCAAAATTTTCCTTTTAAATATTTTTTTTTGATAATATAAAACAACTAACTACCATACCCTATAACACTACATTAGCATGGACCAACTCCAATAAGAAGGAAGGAACATCAGTAAACGTTTGAATTCCTTGCACAATGCCTCGAGCTTCGTTGGCCAATCTATTAGTGACCTTGTTCACCTCTTGACGGCACCAAATCAAATGCACTTCCCAATTCTTATTTAGGTACCCTTTCACCTATACTAATATATCACTTAGCGGATGAATGTTACTCCAACCCGTTGCTATAAGCTCTACTACTTCCCAATAGTCAGTTGCCACCACTACTCGACGCCATTGCTTCTCTCATGCACATTTTAATCCCCAAAGCACACCCCATATCTCCACTTGCAAACTTGAACCCATCCCCATCCGACACATGAAACCATCCAAGACATTGCCAGTATAATCTTTTGCCACACCACCGCAAGATAACAATGAATTATTACCGACTACAGAACCATCAACATTATACTTAATTACCCCTACAAGTATGATAAATTATTATGTTTTGAGCCATTTAAAAGAATACCAAAATAAATAAACTTCAATAAGTATGATAAATTATTTCAAGAAAATTTGAAGATATATAAAATAATACAAACAAATAAATGTTTTAATATATTAGAAATTGTGAACATATATATGTATTAGAATTATTTTTGTTTCCATAAAAATATTTTTTTGGCAAATATAAATGTTTATTCATTGGTTGAAAAATGTGTATTTTAGTAAAAAAAATATTTAAATAGTCGAATTTAACCTTCAACTAGCGGTTAGGTAGTTGGAAATGAAATCTCAAATATAGGAAGGAGCTTTCTATAACATATATTTTAATTTTAAAGGAGGCCTATATACATTTTTAAGTGGATGATTAGTCCTTAGCCTACCGGATTGAGGGATATCTTGATTTATCTAAAAAAAATAGAGAGGAGGTTTGTATACTTTAGGTTAAATAATGTGTAGCCACTGTATTTTACTCTTTTTTAAATAAAATTAATAACTAAATCATTAATTTCATAAACAAAAAAATTGAATGTTCCAGAATCTTATAGTCTTTGTTTTGATGATACTTGGTTGTTCGCTGATAAATATAAAACATAATTAACTTTTTAAAAAGTGTTAAGAAAACTTATTAAAATACTTTAAAATATTTATATTTATATTTTTTTTCAAATTATTTTTCCTTAATTATAAACTAATGTATTTTTTTTTTTCTTATGTATAAAGCCGAAAGAGGAAATGAGTAGTATACAATATACAATATATAATTAAATAACTTATTTAACTTTTTTAATTTCTATTAAAAAAAGTAACTTTGTATTATCTTGACGATGGAGTATATTACTTGCGGGATCTTAATAAAATTCTTCCATTTGAGATCGCGATTCTGGCAAGTCAATTAATTTTGTCAGGTGTTGGATTATCATTTAATTTGTCGACATGGTGTTTTTTAAAGGATGGTTTCATAAAACAAAATTAAAATTACATTAATGAATACAACTATTTTATTTATTTTCCACTGAACGTTAATATTTTTGTCTGCCTGTTTTCTGAAATCCAGAGTGAGAGATATCACAGAGAAAATCCACACCAAAAAAAGAAAAATCTGTAAATGTTTTTTTTTTAGCAAAACAGTAACCATTTTATTAATATAAAAAATATATTACACTAACTAATATCCCTGTAGAAAGAAAATAAGGCAACCTAACAATACAACTTAATCAAAATATGAAAGAAAGCAATATAGACCTACCATACAGCCTAACAAACAGAAAAGAAAAAACAATACTACAGAATACCAAGACATTTAAAAGTAATATCCTTAACGAACACCTTCTCGTCCAAAATTTCCTTCCTCTTCTAAATGAGTACAAGATGTTAGTCAAAGGAGTTAGTGGCCAACTCAGCCATCCTTTTTGGTACCATTCCTCTCATTACTTGAGCTGCAATACAATCTGCAGCTTTGTTGCCTCTTCTAGCAACCAGAGACAGAGTAGTCTTTAACTTTATTGCCCAATTCCAAGCATTCCCTCAACACATCATCACTGCCCCATTCACATCCTACTATATTACCACTACTGATGTATCTGTAAACTGTCTAACAATCCATCTTAATTATTACCCTCCCCCCACACAAAAAAATATCCTTCACCCATAGAGCTTCCTTAACTGCCAGACATTCTATCATAAAGGCAATCTTAGCTTCCACTTCTTTCCCCACACCTCCCAAAAACCTTCTAGAGATTTCTCTTCCCAATACTCCAATACATGCACGCTTACTGTTAGCACGGAAAGCTCCATCAACATTAATTTTCACTACTCCTTCTGGTCTCCTTCAAACCATGGCTCTTTCAATACCCTTCTCCCTACCTCCCTTGTCCCTTGCTTTCTCTTGCCAAATCCAATATTCATTTGCCAATCTAATTTCCTTAGTCAAACATCCCATTGCATCTATATCAGCATGTTTGAAAACAAATCTGCATCTTCCCTTCCATATTTCCCAACAGATACTGGCAAATAAAGCCACTTCAACATCATGTACCTTCACATTTTGCATAAACCAATCTTCCAACCACTTGTCCAACCTACATATCTGCATAGGATTAAGGGGGCGTTTGGATTGGCTTTTGCAGAATAGCTTTTGGAGTAGAATAGCTTTTGTAGAATAGATTTTCTAGCTTTTGTGAAACCATGGTTTGGAAAAAATGGGAGTGTTTGGATAATGTTATCAGAATAGTTTTTTTTAGTGTAAAATGACAAAAAAGGACATCAACTTTTACAATAATTACATGTAAGGGTTATGATGTAATATAATTATTTTAACATTAACAATTAATAATAAATACCAAAATTTAAATTAATTAGATTACGATATGAAAATTAATTATTTTCTAGAATATTAATTATTTTAATATTAAAAATTAATCATTCAAATTTGCTATTTTGATCAAATAATGTCCAGCTTGTTAATGATGTTGGGTCGTGTTCGAATAAAGACAATGGAAAATAGCAGCTATTGCCTATTCTTGGTGGAGAATTTTGGCCAATGGAAGACGGAAGCAAGCAGAGAACAGGGCCGAGAACAGAGAAACTCACGAGAAAAAGAAGAGAAAAAAGAAAGTCAAAATTTTCCCCTGCCACCAACAGTCATTTCTGACATGAAGAGAGAGAAAATGTGTTTGCAAAAGCAATAAAATTTCTCAATCTGAAAACCATGGTTTTAGACTATGCTTTTAACTAAACCATGGTTTTAAAATGCATTGACAACTTTCATTGAAACCTTGATTTGGTACAGACTATGGTTTTAAACCATACATCCAAACAGGCTATAAATCTCATGGTCAAAAGAGATCTAAACTAACAGGCCTGAGCCCACAGGCAAAAGAATAGAGCAGGTTCAATTGTTGCAGCCTAAGTTTTACAAATGTCGAATAGAGGACTATTTGAACATTTTTGTTTGAAAAGAGAAGCTTTAGCTGTGCCAACTATTACTAATAGCTCTCCATAAAAAATGAATAATTTTGGGAGGAATCTTAATTTGTCATATTCTTGTCCATAGCTTTTTAGACGGCTTATAAGAGCAATTTGACTTATCTAACTCCTTCATCCCACTCTCTCTTGCTACCTTATACCCTAATTTGACAGTATAATTACATCCCTGCTCCTCCATATTAGAACATCCTTCCCCTCTAAGATAGGGATTTTTGTATTAAAAATCCAATCCTTTTCCTCATCATCCATAATGTTTTAATGCTATTCAAATTCCATTGGCAATCAACTAACACATCAGGCACTTTCATTCTCCTCAAATCCTCTTATAGAGATCTTTATTTCAAGCTGAAATTTTCTTACAAGGGAAGCCATCTATCTTTAAACACACTCACCTTCATACCATCATTGATTTTCCACATCAAATCCTTCTCTAGCAAGTCCCTCCCTTCTAGAATACTAGACCAGTCCCAAGACTCCTTGTTACCCTTCTTAGCCTTAAAAAAGGTAGAATTAGGAAGATAAATTCCTTTCAATATTCTACACCACGTCATCAAGATTCAAGCATAATCTCCATGCAGTTTTAGCTAGCAATGCTTTATTCATATCCAAGAAATCCCTAAAGCCCATTCCTCCCTCTCCCTTCTCCTTACAAAGAGATTTCCATGATTTCCAATGAATTCTACCTTCAAACTCTCTTTGTCCCCACCGAAATCCCGCTACCATCCTCAAACTCCATACATACACTTTTAGAAAATTTAAAGCATGGCATTGGGTATATTGGAATTGCATTGGCCACCATTTTAACCAAAACCTCCCTACCAGCAAATGTCAGTCATCTTTGTTTACAACCCTGCAGCTTTCTGCGCATCTTATTCTTCACAAAAGCTAGTGCTTCAGCTCTTGATTTAACCCACAATATAGGTAAGCCAAGATATTTCCCAGGGTCATTCGTGCTCTCAATTCCAAGAACTTCAAGCACCCCGTGCTTCACTTCATCCACAGTGTTTTTAGAAAAGAAGACACATAAATTATCTACATTTATCGCCTGTCCAGATGTCCTTGAATAATCGTCAATAATTGCCTTCAAAACTCTACAATTATGCTTATTTGCTTTTAGAAAAAGTAGGGAATCGTCTGCAAAGAAGCATTGAGATAGAATTAGGCATTTGTAGCCAATTTGATCATTCTCAACTTACCCTACTCCTCATGCTTTTGTACCATTGTTGATAACACATCTGCTACTACTATGAACAAAAATTGAGACAATAGATCTCCTTGCCTAATCCCCTTCTTCATTTCCAGTTCAATAATATTCTTCCCTCCTACCACCAAACTCATACTAACTGATCTTATGCATTCACTGATCCATTTTTTATTGAACCCCATCCTTTCCATTACTTGTTCAATAAACCTCCATTCTAGCCTATCATGGGCTTTATTCATATCAATTTGCATAGCCATCTCATGCTTCTTCCCTTTCTTCTTATTTTTCAGATAGTGTATGCCTTATGAGCTACCAAAATGTTATCTTGAATCAGCCAACATGTTATAAATGCCCTTTGATAACCAATAATTATTCTAGCCAATACTCCTCTCATCCTATTGGCTAAAATTTTTGAGATAATCTTATAACCAAAATTACATAGTCCTATAGGTCTATACTGTCCATTTTTTTCTGCATTATCTACCTTCGGTATTAGGATTACATTCATCGTATTTATACCATCCATCTTAGCATTATTATGAAAACAAAATCAAGCACCATATTGATTACCTCCTCCTTTATTTCAGGCCATGCAGTTTTAATAAAGATGCTAGAGAATCCATCAGGTCCTCAGGCATTAGTCTGACCAAATTGAAATGCAGCTGCCTTTATTTCCTCCCTTGTTACTAGCTCTTCGAGTCCTCTATTCTCATATTTTGTCGCTTGCTTCTTCACATATGTCAGCACCTCTTCCAAGCCTTGACACTGTACATAAGAAGAGGGACTGTCATAGTAAATGTTATAGAAATAGAAAAATACAATAGAGGAAATGAAAGAGATGATAAGAGAATTGGAGAGAAAGTTGAGTCATTGGATACCAACAAAATATAGTTCGCAGTGCTCTATTTATAAACAAACTCTAACTAAAAGTTATATAACGTAAATAGTTATATAACGTAAATAGTAAATACAATTATTTATATACACAAATTGTAATACTTTGATAAATAGGCATAAAGACTATTCATTAGAGTAGTTATATAGTGTAGAAGATATAACATCAAGAGTTTAATGCTGGGAAAACTAAGAAATTGAAAAAGAAGTCTAAAAAAGATGTGAAGGATTCCTCTTCAATGTCTGATCCCTTATTGAATGCAGAATCAGGCGAAGTCATCTCATCTCTTTTTGGGACTGAGGAACCTCCTCCCAGTAACTCTATTGCTCCTTCCTACAAAGATCTTCTCTTGGGTTTTAAGGGTGAGGATTTCAATGGCATTGCAAATTATAATTCCAATGGTACTGAAGATCCTCTGATATCGGATGTCTTAGACAGAACCTAGGAAATACCTGCACCTCCAGATGAACTCAAGAAACTCATAGACGTTTATCCTATATTGTATATGTCCCATGAGGAATATAACCGTTAGGCAAAACCATGGAACAACGCTCTCATCATTACTGTTCTAGGCGCAAGATTAAATTTTTTCAGGCTAAAAGAGCATTTATGTAAGATCTGGCAGTTCAACAACTTTGATCTAATAGACCTTCCGAATAATTATTATGTTGTGAAATTTAGAGATGTAGTAAACTGGAGTGCTCCTTACAGGAAGATCCTCCTTGAAGGGCCATGGACGATAGCACATCATTCCATCCTTATTCAGAGATGGTCCCCCCACTTTGATCCTTTCCACAATTCGTTGGGAAGAGTTGCAACTTGGGTGCGTGTCCCGAATATTCCTCTTCTGTGCTATTCTAAGGAGTGTATGTGGAGACTTGGTGACATGATCGGGAAAACACTAAAGGTGGACATGAACACTATTGAAAATATTGATGAAAACGAAATCAAGATCAATAGGGGAAAGTTTGCCAGAATTTGTGTTGAGTTGGACTTGCAGAAGAAACTTGTGCCAAGAATAATTTCAGCTTCTGGATTATTTAACATTGA
>JBAGKO010012326.1:0-11543 GCA_037177275.1 Acacia concinna | reverse complement strand
TAAACCCTTAAAAGTTAAAAAGAGAAAGACAAACTTAATAATCAATGTATATTTTTGCCCCATTTTTATAGCCATAAGGTCACTATTACACTAAAAAAAAAGCACTTAGGTTGTGTTTGGATAACATCTATTTTAGCTTATTTAGCATCACATCAATAAGTTATATAACTTATTTAAAGTTAGATGTTTGGATAATCAAAATTATTTGATGCTAAAATTGAAAAAGTAGCATCAAAATATGAAACTCAAATTTGGAACTTTTGGTGGCTTTAATGAAGAGAGAGAAGGGATAAAATGATTATTTGGTTGAATTTTTTACAAAGTCGGTACATCGGCTGTCTCAGAAAATTCCATACTAAATATCATTAGTCTCCAAATAATTCATGGATACTCCCCAATTTTTCTTATACATTATTGCTATCTTTATCCTTAGTTGGGCCATAAATTAGAACCATGCCATTATATTTTTTAAATTCAAATTTATAGACAAAATTTTCACTCAATTTTGAAAATGCATATCTAATTGTACAAATATCCAATTAAGGTGATTACAAAGCTCAAGTGTTCCTTATTAAGTTTAATTGTAGGGAAAAATACTTTCTTAGTTCAATTAGAATTAGAAAATTCCCAATAATTTCATTTTTGAACACTGCTTTAGAAACTGGTGAATTTCACTGGACAAACTTAAAAAATTCATATCTCTTAACATATATATCCAAATCATGCAAATGACATATCAAATTAAAGCTTGACATGCCTAGTTTTAGACTAAAAAGTTTCATGATTTTTGGACACTATTTGCCTAAAATAAACTGACGTACAATAAGACTGTCGTCAATCTCATTCCAGAAATTCTTTTATTCCCCTTATCTTGTCATATAGTTAGGGAATTTAGTGAATAAAAATTTGAGATATTATACATCTCTTACTTATTTTTAAATAAAAAATATTCTTTTAAAAATTTCATCATAAAACATTTTTCTACTTATCATACAAACACGTTTCATCAAAAGAAAAAGTCATTTTTGCAAAATTACATCTAAGCACAATAATTTCTGATAAGCCACTTATTTTTTTAAAACTACTTTTAATAAGCCTATAAAAAAATAAGTCACTTAAAATAAGCTACATCTAAATAGAGCTTTAGTGTTTGCACACTTTGAAAAAAAGCAGGTTTTTTTGCACTTTTACCCTTTCATATAACAGATTGAAATGAATAGTAGCGTGAATGTGAAATAAATTAGTGGAAATGATTATATTAATTAATCAAATTAAATATTAGATAACTTTTTAATGGGAAAATATATATATGCGCTTTTGTCCAGAAATCAAACTCAAACCATGGCGCTAATTACACAAATCAACTATAACAAGCTTGTGATGACCCAAATAAAAAGCTTTTCCATCATGTCTTGGATACAAGTTTTGTCCGAGAAACAAAAAAATATATAATTCAATCTGGTTACCCTTAACAAAACCTATGATTAGCCCAGTTAAGGGATTAGTTCACCAAGTCATTTGTATGACCAGCTTGACTTGAACTGAATTTTAACACAAAAAAAACATATATTTTAGAAAAATATTTTATTAATAATATTATGGAGATTTTGTATAGAAGAATAAATTAATAAGAAAATGATACCAAAGTCCTAACCTGAAAAAATAATATCAAAAAGTCTAATAACATATTTGATATAAAAGAATTATTATTGACAAGTTATTAGTCTTTTTTTAATATTATTTTTTCTGATTCGAATGTTGGTATCATTTTTTTAAAATTAATTTTCATAAAAAAAAGGGAAAAAAGTTATTACTACTCCCTCCATTTCATATCATACAAAACAATCATTGCACATATTCTATATTATAAGAAACATTTCGGTGAATGTTTTATTTTCTACTTCTTATTTCTTCATTTTACCTTATTTAATCATTCTATTCAACTATATTTAATATCAATATATTAACATAATGCATTCTCTTTTATATAATCATATTTATCACTCTAACTTCTATCATTCGGTATATAATTCCCTTTCTCTTATTATCCTTCGTATTATAATAATTTTATTATTCTCTTGTTTCTTGTTTGTTTATAAAATAAGAGTATTTACAAAAAATAATAATAATTTTGTTATATTTATTGGGGACAATTCTACTTAAATACCTCCTCAACTTCAAAAACCCCAAAAAGTCTGTTAACATTTTAAAAAAGACACTAAGGTACCATAGACTAAATTGAATTTTTTAAATTCGTTGACATGAACAGTAGTGGATTTCGTAAGTTAGGTAATGGGATTCGCAAGTCAAGTAATGAATTTTGCTAGCCTGTGCTGATCACTCTCTCCCCTTAAAATTCACTGATGTAAACAATAGTGGAAATTCGCAAGTTGAGTAATGAGATTCGCAAGTCGAATAATAAATTTCGTTAGTTCGTGATGATTACTTTCTCTCTCCTTCCTCTGTCGGCACTATTCATCTTACACTGATACTGTTCATCTAACAGAGAAGAGATAAGAATATACTCGTGACGTGAACAGTATAAAATTTTCGCAAGTTAAGTAATGAGATTCACAAGTTGAGTAATAGATATTGCTATTTCATATTGATCATTGTTCAAGTCAACGAATTTAAAAAAAAATTAATTTAATCTATAATACCTTAGAGTCTTTTTAAAATATTAAAAAGACTTATTAAGATTTTACCATTTAAGAAGATATTTTACTGAAAATTTTCCTATTTATTGTTGTTAATTTACGTTTGTCCTTGTGTGGGCTTGATACATAGTGAGAAGTAATGATTGCTATTTAACTCTTGGGACCGAAAGTTGTTTGAACAATGAAAGCCGGTCAGCCGGCCTTGTCCCTGTCTTTGGATAAACTATAAACTATAAAGCCCCCACATGGACAAACATAATCTGACTAATCTGTTGAACTGTCAACAGTACGACTATGAAACCAATTTATTTTGAAATAATAATAAATTAATAATTGCTCTTCTTTTTAAAATTTTAATTTTATTTTATTTAAAGCGCGTTGCAGCGTGTCACCTCCAGACGGCATGGGCATAAAAAAGGGCGGCTCCGGCCAAGCCAGCTCAATCTTTGTTTCCCTGAGTGATATCTTTGTTCCTACTCTCCCACTTAGCGCGTACCAACCAAACTCTAGCTAGCTTAATTTTTTTCTTAAAAAGTTTTATTACCCCACGCTTGCTTCACATACTTCATCACTTCTAAAGCTCTAAACTCCTAATAACTCAACAGCTAATGATCTCGTGGACAGTTTAGACCCAGAACAACAAAAAAAAAAAAATTATGAAATGATAATCTTTGACGTCGTCAATAAATTTGTATGGGTGGGATCCAATATATGATGATATATTTGTCCAAACACCCAACTTCTTACCCAATATAATAAAGAGTCATAATTGCCAATAAAAATAAAGAAAAATTTTGAAAAATTCTTTATTGCAAAATTTATTAATCAGAGTACTTAAAATTATTTAAGTAGTTAGATGTAACCCTTTTTTCTTTGCATGCGCACTTTTTCAATGATATACACAACCTGTCTTGTAACTATAGACAAATTACTCTTATCTACTTTTTAACATTGAGAAAGAGATAAGAGGAATTTACCATGTAAAATTAAGAGCTTTTCTTATGATTATGTTGAGGTAAGCAAATCATTGTGCAAGCAAAACAGCTTGATTTTTGTGGAAATGATTGTTAGATAGCCTTCTTAAGGGTGTTCGGATTGGATTGAAAATAGTTTTATGATATATTAGGTAAGCACATGTGTTACAAAGATCACATGTGACTTGATTTGGTTATGGGTATGTTAAGCGTTAAGCCCTATAATAACCACTTTATTTTAATGCCAAGATTTGCATGCCATTTTTTGTTATGAAAAAAACAAGTTCACTCTTCAAAATCCTATACCAAGTATCAATATTCAATAGTGAATGCAAACCCTTTGGATTAAGGTTTGATAAATAGAATAACGTTTATTTCTTAAAGCCTTCAAGCAATTGTGGCAGTTAGTTATTACTCCCTTGGCACTCCTTTTCTTCCCCCAACCCCTAACTACTCATTTATAAGATTATATTTGTCATATCTTTAGAAAGCTTGTAGTAACCATGAAAACTAATGATAAACTTTTTGACGTGGATAAGTGAAGGCATGCATACTAACAGTCACTATTACAGAAAAGAGATATAATGTCACTAAGGTATGTCCATTTTTAAAAAAGCTAACGTTAAAATAAATGCGGTGGCAATATTGTAATAAATTGGATGATTTTTTCAAAAACCGATTTTTTTTTGTCTGGTATTGAAGAACATACGCCAAGGGCACACCTAGGGCGTCTCTTCTTGAAGAACAGACGCCAGCAAAACAGACGCCCAGACTTAATAGAACAAACGTCTATTGGCGTCTGTCAAGGTGCTAGTCTAGCGCCTACACTAGCCTACAATGTAAGCGTCAAACTGATGGGACGTTATATTTGGGTGTCCATTTTAAGAAAATGGACGTAAATATATCCTACTAGTACCTCTATTTTTTCATAAAATGGACGCTATGTTTTTTTCGCCCCCACCTAAAATACTTCCCTCATATTCTCTCTTCTTTTGAACTACTTTTCTCCTATTATCTTGTCTTCTTTGGAGCTATTTATCTCATATTTCAGCTGAACCATGAACTATTTCTCTCTTCTTTCACTTGAATCATTAGCCACCTCCCTCCCTCTTCTCTTGTTGGCTCCTTCTCACAATGTCTATCAGTTGTTCGCCTCTCTTTCTATCGCCCAATTCTCCTCTTTTAAACAAGAATTATCTTGTAGCATTCGTTACTTAACAAACTTATCTTGGAGCAGATGTTCCACCAAATTACTAGAAGCACTCATCTTTTGAAAATTCAACAACTGGTGTGGTCACTTTAATTTTTTTCCTTCGATTGTGTTAATTTGATATTGCTTCCGTTAATTCATGTATTATATTGTACTGATAATTTTATATTGTCCGATACCTCTGCTTGAATTTTTTTTCCAATCGCCATATTTCTCTGTGAGTTAGGAGAAATTTATTTGGCAACTCTCTGCATTTGTTTTTGTGAAAACATACGCCTTTCAAGACATGTTTTTTTTAAAAAAAATGGACGCTTAATTTTACATTTTTTTACGTTTATTTCCTGAACCATCATCTTTTCATGAAACTTTTAACGTCACTCACATAGACAACCACTTGAAAACAAAAGCTAAATGTGTTTTAAAATAGACGTTAAAGCACTTATTTGTAGTTGTGGGTGTTAACTTTTTAACATGATTAGTGAAGTCAAATGTCACTAATCATTTAACTGTGAAAAATGTAACATTCAATGTTAATTGTGAATTGTTTGGAATATGAAAAGACACTTGAATATTATTTATGAAATATTCAATGTTATGAAGCAAGTGCTTTTACTACTCACTTGTAGCCATTTGAATAAACTTGTAGTAACCATGTAAACTAACGGCGCAACTTTATAACATGGATTAGTGAAGTCATGCATACTAACGGTATTAACTGTTTAACCTTGATTAGTGAAGTCAAATGTCACTAATTATTTAATTTTGAAAACTATAACCTTCAATGTTAATTGTGAATTGTTAGTGAAAGAAGAAAGAAACAGTTTGAGACATTAAAACTCAAATTCATCAAGTATGAGTGGGAGACGTTGGAATATATAGTTTATCCACCCTTGATAGATTAGGACCAAAACAATTGGTTTTGGGGCCAAAATCAGAATAGACAAAATAATGGGGTTTTCCAATGATTTACCCATTTATTTTGAACATGAAAAATAGTGGGAACAATTTCTACGCACAATAAAGGGAACAATTTATTTTCTCTCTTGAAAATGTTTTTCAAATAAGATAATATAAGATATATATATATATATATATGTATATGTATATATTATTTGATGCATAGAAACGAAAATACACTCTCCAAAAACTTTCTCAAGACATCTTTCTTCTTCAATGAATTTGTTGTATCACTTGTCCAAATTCCTCTATATTGGGATATGGTCCGTGTGGGTACCTAGAAGAGTTATAGCCTACTCCAAGTACGCCCAAAAATCTACAGTTAGAAATATGAAAAGACACTTGAATATTATATATGAAATAGTAAATATTAATATGAAGCAAGTGCTTTTACTAGTAAAGTGTAACCTCATAAAAAAAACTTCATTTGGAGAATGAAAAGATGCTTATATATTATTTATGAAATAGTAAATGTTAATGTGAAGCAAGCACATTTACTATTCAATTGCATACCTTTCATATGCTTGCAAAAAATAAAGTCAGTTGAATATTAATTATAAATTGGTTTGAAAATGAAAAGCCACTTAATTTTTAATTTTGTTTACAAAATTTGATTTTCCTCTTAAAGTTAACTATATATTTAATTTATGTTGCATATTGTTCCGCTTTATTCATGTGTTATATTTGTACCAAAATTTATTGTGGAATTTTGATGTCAATATTTCCCAAAAAAAAAAGCTCATTGCATAAAATTAAGGAAATCTTCTACTTTTTTACGCAAATATGTTACTCCTTCTTTGTTGTTAATTGGTTTTGGATATTAATGACTAACACTAATGTTTCTCCTAATTTATTGTTAAGCGCTTTTAGATGTAAATTAAAAAAATATGTAACCCCCTAATTATTTTTACCCCCAAAACCCTCCACTTTAGATTCTTAACCCCACCTTTAGACTCATTTAATGCTAATGTAACCCCTCTTTATCAATTCAAGAACCTTTTTCATATTCCCTAAGTTATATCGTTTACGTGCTCATACAATGTAGTATTATACAACCCAAACACCTTTTATATTCTTTAGAAAAACCGTCATTTAAAACTAATTAATTCAAATTATATTTAGCTATTATTGTACCTACGTGCAATTTCTTATAATTGGCCACATCTATATATGTGACCATAGCCAACCACCCTCCCTACTCTTTTATTTAATTCTAGCTAAAACAACACTGTAAATTTCACATGTGCATTGCCTTGTGAACCTTCTATAATATAAAATGATCACTATTGGCCATATAAAAATATGTGAAATTGATTATCCTAAAAACACATGGGTTATTTTGCATGTGTTATTACAAAGTTTGCTTCTTATAAGAAGACCCCATCCAATATTCCTTGGAATGTTGACATCATTTTGGATGATGAGCAAGTACATTCATATTGCTTTTCTGATCCACCCTTACTTGTGGTGAAAACATTATTACTAATGGTAACTTTTATAATACTTGTAGGGCACCTAGATTGAGGGTTTTGCAACGTAATATAGATTGTTGGAACATTACATGAAAGAGATTAAGGAGGGAGAAGTATACCATATTGAAAATTTTGAGGTGCTAGAGAACAATAACAAAGATAAAGTGACCAAACTACACTCTTGAAAGTTCAGATTCCACAAAGCCACATATTTCAATCAAGTAGATTTTGCAATTTATAAGGAAGTTTTCAACTATGTTCCCCTAAAAAACATTGCCAACTACACGCCCAAAATGAAAAACTAATTGGTACTAACATTTGATAGTTATTTTTCACATACTAATCGAAAATTGGATGTTGTGCAACTCACTTCCTAACTTTGATTTTTTTTACCAATTTCACAATAATATGCACGACCAAAATTCATTACCTCTAATTGACCCACTCTTTTTTAGATCAAAAAGGGAAGTCACACTCTTTCCTATTAATTAGAGTGATTGTGAAGGAAGGTAATTTTTCATCAAGTTTAGAGTCCAATAATATGACATTGAACATCCATTCAATAGCTTGATATTGACACAAATTACCTCAATCCCACATATGTTAGCCTAATTTGCTTATTCTAATGACAAGGTTCATATTTCAACTTTATACTTCATCCTACATTATGATATCAACAGTTATTAGGCCAATTATATATACTTTAATTCTTGATAGAAGGCTTAGATTGGTGGGGATGAAGAGGAGGATGGTATCCCTATCTCAAAGCTTTTTAGTCATGAAGCACACATATCTAAGCAAATCAAGCTTGCACGAGCCACTGCATGTAATCATGTATATGTCAATTTGACTGACAACATGACAAAAAATTGTAATTGAGTGAGAAGCATCAAGAAAATAAAGAAAGAAAGTTGACAACAAAGAATTAACATTGTTAGTGTCATGTTTGGTCCATTTGGTAAACTTGCCAGTTTTCACTGTTGCAGTAATACTCATAGGAGTTTCACATATTCAATTCCCAATTTTTTTTAATTTTTTTCCTTTTGATAATTAGATTTTACATAAAATGTGTCAAATTTTCACATCCTATAAATAGAGTATCTCTCAATCTACAATTTTAATGACATTTGTTTGCAAAAAAAAAAAAAAACACACACACACACAACAACAACGCAATTTAAACTTAATGTGATGCAAATCCATTTTCCAAATGAGGCATGCTTATATTTTTTTTATACGAAAACCTATACAAGAAATACTATGGTATGACATACATTATTGCCTAATAAGTATAACTGCTCATGATCTTAATATAGGGATTTTTATCATTTAATCATTATTGTTCTTTTTAAAGATTACATTTACATGTTCTTAATGAAATTTAAATTTGTATTATAAAAAATTGGAATTTATAAATTTAATTTTGTTTTATAAATAATTACTACTTGGTTTTCATGCTTCAACATTAAAAAAAAAAAAGTAAGAAAACATGTATGCTTGAAATACAATGATATGTCATACATTACAGCTAATAAGTATAACCACTCATAATCTTAATATATCAGTGTTATATCGTTTTAAAATTACATTTAATAATTGTTCATGACTAAGGTCATCCTCAATCTTTTGTTGCATTTTTATACCCAACATCACTTTCTGTCAGGCTACAACTTACATGGGGTTGAAACTAAGGAATTCATGCCTTAACAATTTTGGTGGCTTTATCAATGGATTAGCACATACGTCATCATATACATGAGGCCAAAATAACGAAAAACCCAACAATGGCAGCAAAGATAGCAATAGTTCAAATGACCAATTAAGATGATAGGTTTGTAGTCTTACTTGCTTTGTATTGTTAAAGATATTTAACTATATGTTGTTAAGCTTTTGTTAATGGATAGAAAATAAAGGATGATATAGTTGTCATAGTTACAAATTTTATAAACAAAAACCCTTCGTTGTATATGACCTCATCAAATTCAGCTTGAATGTTTATCACGATAACAAACAATTTATAAACATTGCAACAACAACAATGCAATGATGCTTGAACAACTTGCTACAACTACAACAACTCCTTCCTAAATCAAAAGAACAAAAACAAGCAACACCTCTCCAAAAATAAGCATCTGATGCAAAAAGTAAAGGGTTGTAAAGTCATATCTCCTTACTAAGTGGTCTTTTTTCTCTAAAAAAAATGTCAGGTAAAGTTCACTGGTTTGTACAATGCACAAGGAGAATATACTATAGATTTCTCTATATTTGATTATTGTTTTTGTCTATATATGCTGGTTTTCAACCGCCATATATTTTAACGCCATATATGTATATATATGGCGGTTAAACAACCACCATATATTGTTAAGATATATAACAGTTTTCTGTCTTTACCCACCATATATTTTAGCCTATATATGATGGTTGTAAATGAAACCACCGTCATAAATTGCTTTATAATTTCATGATATATGACGGTTGTTTTCAACAACCACTATATATTATGTCTAATTAATTTTTACACCACATGTGGCACTTTCAATTAGTAGCCCCTGCATTCATATATAATAAAACAACATAATACAAGTGTAGGTACACAAATGAAATATGAATTGAATGAATATATAATACATGTATATATACAAAACATCCCTAGCCATATATGTTAATAATGAATAACATAGAGGTGTTATTATACATATGTATATGTTATATACATTCAAGCTAATTAAGTACATATATAGATAATCAAGTACCCCGTTTTCTTTTCCTTCACTTAATAATAATGCCCTTTTTAGTTACAATTGCTTTCTTAACAAATTTGAGAGCCAAGTTCCCCTTCTTCGATATCCATATTGCTTCGTTGTGATCATACCTAATGTACAAAGCATCATCATCATTGATTTGTGTTTCAAGATATGGCGATCCTTGGAAAGAATCATTCTTAATGAATTCATCACCTCCTATATCCTCATCATTTCTTTTGTTAGAAAGCATAAAAATTGACTAGCCGTTATTTAAAGGGTCTAGAACATAGAATACTTGTTTAACTTGAATGGCCAAAATGAAAGGCTCTTGTGTATACCCGATCTTGTTCAATTTCATTTGTATCAATGTAAACTCATCCACTTTTAAAGTAGCTTTATTGTCAAGTCGCAGGCACCCAAAGACCGGAAGATTAAGTCCTACGTAGTCCAACCTAAATCTTCTCAACCACGGCAAAGCACGACATATTCACATATATAGGATTCTTGTCTTTTGCACTTGATAAATACATCGTACCAGTAAGAACAGTGACCCCACTATTTTGTATTTTGCTTTTGGCATCTTGGTCTCTAATGTAGAAGGTGTATCCATTTATGACAAAGTTAGAGAAAGAATTCACATGTTTGCTTGGGCCATGTGGCAAGAACTTTACTTTCTCTGGCACTAAATTAGGATCATCATTATACAAGTCATCCACATGCTTCAAATTGAATGATTCTTTCTCCTTAGCATCATACACAACCTCCCATTTATCCCACATGTCCTTCAAGTGTTCAATTAGTGGCACTAGGTATACATCTATGTCATTGCCTGATTGCCTCGACCCTAATATTAGAATAGATAACATCATTTACTTCCGTTTCATTGCAAGCCATGGAGGTAAGTTATAGATAAACAACATCACAGGCATCTAAATCTAGATTTAATGGGAAAATACCATAAAGCCTTCGTTGGACTCTTTCTATTTGCTTGGTGGCGTGACGCTGAGCACAAGGGACACTCAGTTAACGATTCATATTCTTTGCGAAATAGAACATAATCGTTGAGGCAAGTGTGTGTCTTCTTATAACTCAAGTAGACTATGCACATAACTTATTTTGCATCATAAGTCTTTGTTGGCATATCATTTCCCAATAGCAACATTCTTCTCAAAAGGGAAAGCAGTTTTGTGAAACTCGCATCACTCAACCCATATTTTTTTTTCCAGTTGTACAAGTTCAACACTACATATAACAATGTGAACTCAGTACAATTCTCATATAAAGGCTTTTCTACAATTCTTTTCACCCTCTCAAACTTTTCTGGGTTCTCGATGAACTCCCCTTCAATTGTATCTGCCAAATCTTTGAGACGATCATCATCATCTAAGGGGTTAGTTAAGTCACACATTTCCAAGTTAGGTGCCTCCTCACACCATTTCAAGATTGGCGTGTGATAAGACACAATATTTATATGGTTTTTAGGGGTGTTTTATATCTAAATTGCACACATTTACCCTCAATTTGCA
>JBAGKO010012317.1:0-11543 GCA_037177275.1 Acacia concinna | reverse complement strand
TCGACGTTGCACAAAAGCCATTACTTTACGTTCAGCTAGCACTAAAAAGGCTACTCCTAGTAGAAGTGGTAGAATTATTCCAAGTATTTCAGCTGGAACAGCTATGTACGTTTTCGATTTTCTATTCACTCATGATCTGGCCTGGTCGACCCAATCATGATATTGAAGGATGGGACCTTTTCTCGAAAAATAGAAAGAAAAAGGAAGAAACGAAACATAGAACATAGAATGACAATTAGTTCTCGTTCTCATCTTTGAAACAGTCCCATATGATGGGACTAAACTATCTAGCTTTTCTCTTTGAAGTACTTATAAGAGAATTTCAGGAGTTCAGGATCTGAACGTACTCGGTGAATCCATTCCTGAATATCCTCCTTTGTATCTTGGGGGATAGAGAGACCCATATCATGGATCATTATGTGATAGGCTGGCGCATCATACAACTCCGTGGTGGAGGAAATTCTCCACCTTGGAAGGTCTCTCTCAAAAAAATGCTTCAATTGAGAAGCTACGAGCCTATGAAGAGACCTGAGAAGATCTCCCCGCTCCCCCTGTTCTTGAAGGAGGGGGAAAGGTGTATGCTGTGGCGCCGGTTGCTCAATTGGATTCACATTTTCCCCTGGGATAGCAGACGACGGGCCAGCCCTGTTTTGATTTGAAGAGCCCGTTGGCTGATTCACGCTGGCTTCGGAGCTTTCCCCAGAGCTGCTCCCTAGGATAGATGTCCAGCCGGAGTTGCCCCCTGAAGTACCCTCACCGCCAGGGGGAACATTGTGATTAGCCGAAGAAGCTTCCCAGGAGCCGGCGCAGTGAGTTACTTCAGGGGAATTGCGTATTAGCATCAGCACCAGAAAGAGAGGAAGAAATATGGTGCCGAGAATCTCGATAGTAGTTGTGCTTTTGCCAAAGCCTGTTTGCGGAAAATAGTAAAACCTCCATTTACATAAAGTAAGAAAGAAAGGCAGGAAGAAATGTAGAACCAGATAAAAAGAGATACATGTTCTATTGCCCGGCAAGTGTATAATTCCTTGCATCATAGGTGTTGCTGCGTCTTGAGATCCTAATTGCCATGGTTCCGCTGCATCACAATAGCTCCTTCTGAGGAATACATCACAAGTGAGGAATACCCCACAAAGAGCAATTGGAATTGGTAACCAGAAAATGAAACTTTTCCAAATTTTGACAAAAGGTGGAAATTTTTGAAACATATTGATGGATTGAGAGAAAAAGGATTCCCGGAAAGAAAGAGATTCCTTCCTGTAGGACTCGTTCTGAAGTAGAAAGAATTTGGGTTGATTGTTGACCAACGAAAAGAATGGGAGAAAGATTTCTAAAAGGAAAAGCCACTTAGACGAAAGAAAGCACTAACCTCCTAAGACTGCTGCCGCAGGCGGAGCCACCGTGTGAAGAAAAGATAAGACCTGGTGGAACGCTTGACTGGCAAAGCCATAAGTGCTTATCTCCTTATATATATCAGATAACTGGCCTAAATCAACAGGTTGGCCGATAATTTCATCGGCCAATTGCTCATAGGTCCAATTTTGGGGCAACGGAAAGTTATGGGTATTCATCAGAATTCGGATACTAGCCCCAATTGAGGCTCGCAGTCTCCTAGAAGCAAAATGATATAAGGTGAGCCCCTCGGGGTTTACCACATTTGGAACCACAGGGTTCACTGGGTTATCCACATGCGGAAGTAAGGGACTGACCAATTGATCGTTCACAAAAAGAGTTTCTTGTTGTGAAATTCCTTCACACTTTGTGTGAATCGTCTCGATAAGAATGAGGGTTTTTTCCATGCTTTTCTATTGAACTATTTTGTAAAGCACACCGTCAACTCGCGTATCCCGAAGATACTTTGAAAGCGAGAAGTGAACTTATCTTCTAGAATGAATTGAAAGAGAGTAGGTGAGGTCTTTCCTCAGAAATAAAGGGGAATAAGGCTTTCTCATTCAGCGCAGTTTCAGCCTTATTATATAGATATATATAAAGGACAAAGCGCTGGTCACGTTACAGCTACTGTGTTGACTGTAACTATTATACGACAATATTTTTTTTTCATTAAGCTTCCACAATCGATTCGTGAGCACAGACGATTTGATAACAGAGGATTTCCTTGACTCATTATTCTAACGGTATTTCAGGGGATGACTCATCATCCAAGGAATTTGGCATTTGAACAATAACCTTTGAGCATTTCCTAATCAATAGTCCTTCCTAATTAATAGGATTTCTTAATAGGAAAGAAAGCCGCGCATAACATAAAGGAATAGCGGAACGACTAATTCTTAGCCAAGGTTCTTTTTTTCGGGTCGGGGTAATCATCCAAATCCAAATGGCATTCTTCTTCCTTTATCTTCGAGGTGAGGCGGGGGACTTCTGGTCCTTCTCTTTTCTTTGAAGAACGAGGAAGCGCATCCATTGAAGCTCTTACCTTACACACCCCAAAAGAATCTAAAAGAGTCATGCGTGAGCCAAGGGTCTTGTTCTAAAGTCAAAATTCCCCTGTACTAAACAATTAAACCGGAGAAATACATGGACAACTAAGGCCCCTAAGCTGGTTGGCTTTGGGTGAATGCCCGGGCCTTGAGATTACTTACTTTCAGCTAGTCACAAAAGTGCAGCTCCGCTCTTCATGCGGCCAAAGAGTTTAGCTTCTGTCTTATTATACGATGATAGTGGCTAGCTTCTTTGGCATCTTCGGGTGCCTACTTCCAGCAGATCTTTGGGCATTCAAAGTCGAGTTTCGGGGCTTCGTTCTTCCAGTTCTGCAAGCTTTCTGGATATCCCTTCGTTAGCCTTTTTTAATTCAGCTACCAGTGAATCCTGTTGTTTGAGGAACTCTGCATCTTTGGCTTGTAAGTACCGAATTTCAACTGCTAGCTGCTCTCTTTCTTCTTCAATCTTTGAGAACCGAGCTTCCAGGGAATTGAGCTGTTCATGCTCCTGATCTAAGGCACTCTCGCAGTTAGAAGTCTTTTCAGAAGCAGTAAACTGAGAGGCTTTGGCAGAATTGATCGAACTTCTTGCTCTCAGGGTGCTTTCCTTGAGCTCAACCATCCGGGATGCTAGTTTTCTGAGGATGATTCTTTCGCGTAAGTCAGGGGAGTTCATTTACCTACTAAAACATCGCCCGCCTAGCATCTCTTGCTCCAACAGAACCTCTGGACCACATCCTGGCGCCCCGTCTTTCTAGTTGAGAAGTGCAGCCTCCTTCTTATTGGTTGGGGTGGGCCTTTCCCTTTACTGGGGGGACGCTTTCTTGCTTGTTCACCTACCTGCGCGAGAATTCACTGACTTTCCTTGTGCGTTGTCAGATCAAAAGCATGGTATATAAGATCGTGATAGGGCTTATATCCCCGATCTATCAGCGAAGGTAAGAAACTAGAGCTAGAGCTCGAACTCTGTTTTGAACTTCTCCCTAGTTAACCGTAGATTCTGCTTAGATATATACCCACGTAGGGGAACTACTAACTAGTTGCTCGAATGAAGGAACTAATCTTAGCTCGAACTACTAATTCACGAACTACTTAACCATACTTGGAAGGGATTCTACTGCCTAGAAAGCCCATTTCTTTGGGGAACGCAGGAACTCTTAGCTCTTACAACTAGAACGAAGGAACTCCTTTTGAAGCCTACCTTTCCGGTTATGGATTCAACCCTTTCTTTGACTTATCTTTTGCTTAATCAACTAGCTAGTAGAGGCGGAAGAAAGTAGAACCTCAATCGACGACTACAACTTTCGCAAATAGATACGTAGAAGAAACTGTAAACAGGCCAGAAATAGACTTTCAGAACCTAGCTGATGGATTGGGCGTGGGAACCTCCAAACTACAGTTTGAATGCAGGGAACTTGGCCTTAGAATTCTCAAAAGGGGGAACTAAGGATTGTGCCCGTACTTAAACAATGGCTTTTCCCTACTTGCTTCTACTTCTTAGCTTAGCTTGGCAGCTCAGCTTTAGGATAGGAAAGGACCTAGCTGGACTTCTTTCTTTAGCGCTTGGCATCTTAGCAGGACTTACTTAACGACTTCTGGCAATCTTAGCAGTACTCAAAGCTCAACAAGGAAAGAAGTATTTGAGAGTCTCTTCGAGAGATACGTCTTCAAAGAGTATTTTACGCCACGTCACCAAAGAATTATCCCCCCTTTCCACTTTGACTCTTTAGGGTCCCTGTCCCCGAAAGAAGGAGATTCAGATTAGGGCGGGAGTTAGGCAAGGGCCGTGATTGCCCCTTCTACGACTTTGACCGTTCTTAGGACCGAGGAAGACTAGGGGACTCAGTCAAAGACTACGTCTTTCCTCTACTTCTCGGTAGGGTTCAGTATAGGGGAAAGCTTCTTCGGAACGCATGCCAGGGGATGTCTTTCTCAAGCCTTTCGTTTAGCGGGAAGAACTCCCATAAAGACTTCCTTTGAGCAGTGAAGAAGTGCCATACGCCTTAGATCAGGGGATTCCTCTCCTTTCATCCTTTCAGATAGTTTCAGAGTCAGTGACAGAAGGAAGGTACGAGAGTCACTCGACCGAGAGGGACTAGGAGAGCGAGGAAAGTAGGATTGTGCAGGAAGGTAGGCTGTTGGTGAAAGGTAGCACTAGAATGATATCGAGACAAGGAGGAAATGGATTCCGCTTGGGCAAGACAAGGGTTACGGAACCCAAGGATGTATAAGGAATGCCTCACCTCAGAACTGGCAGCTAAGCCATTTACTAAGGAACATCTCCTCTTTCCTTTGCTCTCTCTCCTAGATACCGAATCTCAGTATTGTTTTGACTTTGTTTGAATTAAGTAATGAATCTTCCTGCTTCTGGGCAGCAAAACCCCGAAACCAACTCCCTAACTCGTTCGAGCTAGGCCGAAGTTCCTGGGATCGTTGCAACCCAATCAATGTTTCCATATCTTTCGGCGTATCACCAGTATTTTATTCCTAAATTGGTGCATTCTACGCGGTTAGTCTATCGGCCTATCGCCAGTTTCTCTTTTCTAATCAAGGTGATTCTCTGGACTATCTTACTCTATTGAGTTCGTAGTTCTTCCCGGAGTGTACCCCAAATCCTTCACTCATGGGAGCGAACCCCGAAGCCAAGGTTGCTAAGGATCTCTACCTCTCGCCCATGCAGCTAGTTCGCTGTCGCTGTTGCAGGCACCTACTTCTAGGTTTGAGTATGCAGAATTCCTATTCACCTCCGCCCTAAGGGTTCAGGATCCCTAATAGTGGTTAGTCTTCCTAAGCCTGTTTGCATCTTTATCGTGAATCGGCATGTATTTCCTTTTGTAAAGCTGCCCAAAGAGCAGGCTATTCGCTCCCTTTTCTTTGGTTTGAGAACTTACATCGACTAGGCCGTAAAGGAGTCAGTATTGACTTTCACGACTATCAAGCAAAGGAGCCATCTTTCATGGATGCATGGCTTCGAACTAGAATAGCGAGAGGAGCGAAAGCAGCAAGCATATAAACAACAAGAAGGAGGAGCGCAAGCCTTTTTCACAGAAGAGGATCTTTGCCACAGAACGAACTCTTCCAGTTTCGGAAATTCGAAATCTTTCCTGTCAGCTTGCCAGCCAGTAGTGTATCTCCGATCTTTCATTCAGTATGCCCGAGACTGGAAGCAAGCCAGTAAGCTGTATGACTTGAAGCTGTAGTCTCGCAAGCCAGACGTTCCTCTCCCTATGGTAGAGCTAGTCCGTTCCATCCAGTGAGTCTGTTAGGGATTAGCCTGTAACTTGAATCTCCGAATCTCCCAGCCAGTCATCTATGGTGTGAAAGTCTTCTAGTCTTTCCTCTTCTTCCTGCGAGTAGTCGATCTGCCAGCAAGTCCCGCGAGTGGTGTCAGTTTAGGGATTGGATTTTCCTTTCATATTCTCATCTGATAGCGAGGGAGGGCAGGCAGTTGAGTTCTTTTCCTAGAAGTTTCCTTGCCTTTTCTTTTAGGTAGCTTAGACCTTCAAGCAAGCTCTTTAGTCCACTCGAGTCAAGTACAGAACTAGAGTTAGAGTCAGAGAGCGGAAGACTGGAAGAGAGTAGTTGAGCAATTTGTTAGCATGAGTCCCGCAAGCCAGTCAGTCTACCCTCGTGCTAGAGCTATTTCAGTTCAAGCAGAATCAGGTAAAGAAGAGAAAGGCTTAAAGTCCGTCCCAGTGGATAGAGCTAGAGGAAGTAAGTCAGCATGCTATTTGAAGTAAGCCGAAGGTGTTGGCTCAAAGAAGGGCTTCCGGGAGACGATGGCAAAAGGGTTGGCAGGGTACAAGGTTGGGTTATAGGGGATAGACTCCTACAGCGCAGAGTACAGGGAGAGACCTCGTTCTAGAGCTAAAGTAAGGAAGGTGTTCTAATAAGTCATCGAAGCCAGAGCAACAAGGTTATAGAGTAGTTAATAAGTAATTCCCAGGTAAGCAAGTAAGGCAGCCAAAGGGAAAGGACTTGAGAAAGGAAGTTCCATCTAGTGCTAGATCTCTCGTAAGCCGGGTTTTAGAGTCAGCCAGTCCCACGGTTGGTTTCGCTCTCTTGGAACGTTCATTCCTTATAACAACAATCCGACATCTAAACCTTGTTCTTGTTGTTGCCACTAGACCAGTACAAACCCTCTTGTCCGAACTAGCTGTCCTCAAACCAATCATACGATATCCGCTATTATTACCTATGAGAATCTTCTTCGAAGTGATAGAAGTGAAAACAACGTAATCTCCGATCGAAGAATACGGGGTTGGTTATTGAGTTTAGTAAATAGAATGTCGGACAAAACCGGGGTATTTGTCCTATAAGAGGAGGTCGTCTTAGATCAAAATATAACTGGTTTGAATCCGTAGAAAGAACCCGAAACTCAATCAAAAACAGAAAGAAGGAAAGCAGAAGGGGGAAGGTCTGAGGAAGTCAGTGATTCCCGGGTCCGCAGCTGGGGAAGAAGCCGAAGGTGCGAAGAGAGCACCGAAGGGCCAGGGGGATGCACCATTATCCGGGGCATGGTCTCATTAGCTCTATTACGAAACTTGCTTTTTCGGCAACCATATATCATACTTGGAAGGAGCGAAATGCCCGGATTTTCAAGCAATCTTATAAAACCGCAAGGGAGCTTTTTTACCAGATTTGCGCAGAAATCAAAGGTAGGATTTCAGCTTCCAAGTTGAAGTACTCGAATTCGACCCGTGACCAGCAGATATTAGCCAGTAGGGGCTCCTTTCCCTTCTTGCTGTCATAGAAGCGTGAAAAAATGGAGTTTTCCTTTCAAGCTTCAGTGTGAAAGTGAGGAAGAGAAGTAGACAAATCCGATGCTAGTCTTTTTGCCTTTGCTTCCGCCACTTGTCCTGGCACAGATGTTCTCGAATAAACTGTTTGCGCCTTTTTCGCTGTTAGGGATATTTATTTTTCTTTTAACAGGTGCCTAGCCTAGCGCTTTCAACAAAAGTAAGTAAAGGAGGTGTAAAGGCATTCTTTCGCTTTCCCTGGCCCTTATATAGTGTTAAACCCTGCCCTACTAGGACATGAAATTAACAATTTCATTTCCTTGCCTTCCCTGTCTCAATTCCACACTTCCCTTACCTAGCTTGAAGTGAAGTTACTTGCTTCAGGGCAATCAGTTTCTTCTCGAAGACCCCTCTTTAACTATTAATAAATCCCTTCCTTTCCTCTCAATGATATTCTTAGTTAGTCTTTATCCCTCTCTCAAGTGAGTGAAAGTGAGCCATTCATTCCATTGTCCCTGGGTCACGAAGAGTATAATAATAAGCAAGGAATTTACCTTACTCATGTGATTCTTGAGCAGGTCGGCTAAATCATGACAGCGGATCCTCATACTCGTCGATATCAACGTCCCTTCACAGGAATTCCTAAAAAAAAGGCTATTACTGATTCAAGATAAGATAGCAGAGGGAATGCATTAGTTTGATTCTTTCCAGACCGGTGAGCGTGAAAGCCATGCTATCAAGAAAGAGAACCAGCCCCTCTTCGGTAGCGGGTCTTTAGAACGGATTCATTCCAGAAGAAAAGTAAGATGGTAAAGGAGAAAAACTTAGAAGCTTGCTATCCGGGCCACAACACAAAGGTCTTCTAAGTTCGCTTATCTCTACGGCTACGGAAAGCTTTCTAAGGAAAGTAATCGGAGTCATCTTCCTTCGAGCCGAAAATGTAGTCTTCCTTGCCTAGAACCCACGCCCGTGGAGATAACGATTAACAAAAGATTTTATCGATACAAAGAATAGCCCCACTCCTAGAATAGTTAGCCACTCAGTCCACAGATTCGGCTTAGTATTAAGTATTAACAGTTAAGACTATAAAGACTCGCGGATTGATTGCAGTTCTAAAGGTTGGAGTGTTAAGCATAGGTGTACCTTCCTCACCTCAGCAGTTTCAAGCTAGGGTAGTTCCCGCTGGGGCAGGCACGGGTAAGCACGCTGGCAAGGGAAAGAGAAAAATGGATAGTTAGAGGAAAAAAATGACGAGACTTATTTATATAGTCGAAGGAAAGATCACTGAGAGGGATTCAATTCGTTTTGAGTTTGAGTTCCCAGGCTTCTAGATCAGTGCCAGTAAAAGAGGGGTATCTAGTTGTAGTCCCCAGTAGTGTGTAAATGGATAGAGCAGCGGGAGAGACATTTTGAGTTCTCGGTGGGACTTATGTTACATCCCAGACAGCTAATGCTACTTTCTAACCATCTAGAGATCTTGTGGAAGTTAGAGTTGCTGTCGGTTGAATAGAGTCCAGCCAATACGTGGGATAGGAACGGCGGTAGTTGCAGTCTTTCTCTAAGCCTTTTTGAATTGCCCCCAGCCAATGTAGTTGCTCCTAGTCCGAATTTAGGAGTAGTTGCCAGTCATGCATTCCTAAGCGAGCCAATATGGTACGGTCCAGAGTAGGTTCCAGCCCTTGAAAATGAAGTTGGAGTCGCTTTCTTTCTTTATGCCTTATGGCGGAAGGATAGATGTTTATGGATATGTGTGTAAGATTGGATCCCTCTTTTCCCATGGTTGGAGTGGAGGGCTTTCTCTTTACCTAGTACAGATTTCTTTTCTTACAACTAGTAGGAGTGCCCTGGATTTATTGAGTCTTTCCTAGTTTCATTCTCACCAGTCTTCGTCCCTGCCCTTGAACTTGAAAGCTTTTAAGTCTCTTAGGCAAAACAGGTATGTCAGTCCCTCTTCTCCTTATGTATAGAGATCTAGAGTGCCCGTCTTTCCTCCTTCCATCTTATCTGTAGCAGAAATATTTAAAGCATCTTATATATATAAGAAAAATTGAGCATCTGCCTCCTTATCTTCTCACCACTTTATCTTTTTGGCTTTGCTATTGAATGTTCATCCCTCTCCTCGGGAAAATTGGCATAACTTTCTCTTTCCCTCTATAATGAGATCGATAGCCCCGTTGGGAACAATCCTTCTTGTTATAAGCATCTTGCAAAGACCCTATGATTTCACAGCTCTTGGCTTGCATTCGATTATTATGAACCAATTCTTTCTCTTTTCGATCCAGTGGAAGTACTCTCCAGTTAAGCGTATCCTGAGCTAGTTTAAGCATATCTCGGTGAGTTCCCCACCAGCCCCTTCTCTGTAAGGCATTTTCAATCCTTCTGCCAGAGTGCCAGTTTCAGTTTTAGTTCTAAGCGCATCTAGGTCCATTACTTCTGCCTTGGATCGAGTTGCATTGGTAAGATAAGCTCATGGAGTTGCATTACCAGTGAGGAAGTATCTAGCTTCATTTCTAGGGTAAGCCCCTCTCGATGCGAATTTTGTTACATCCTGTGAGTATTTCACTTTTCATGTGAGAAAGCAAAGGAATTAGCCTCTTGAAGGCAAGCAGGAAGTCAAATGAGCAAGCCTCTTTTTCAAGTAAATGAACTCTCCGTCCCTCTTAGTAAAGTTAGCAGGGCTTAATATTTTAGTGAGAGATACCTTATTGCAATACGCGTTGGAGAGACTTTGAGAATTCTCATCAAAGTCAGTTAATCCAGCACTCAACAAGGGAAGGGGGATAGCACCGAGCAACTGGCAAAGTATAAGAAGGGGCTCCTTCGGGCAAGCCAAGCCCTTGGCTACGTCTGAAAGGGTAGATTTGTTTACGGCTCCTCCTGAGAGACAGGATCTCTTGGTTTGTCGACGTCTGAACAAGGGGTCGAAAGCCTCTGTGAAATATTACCTTCTCTCTTTAGTTCTTTTTTCTAAGAATCCTTCATCTGAAGCCTCATTTGGTCTAGAAAGTCCCCTCAAGACCGGGCGACTTCCTCTTTCTCTTTGGCTCGCATACCTATCTATGCTCAGCACTAACTTGACTTTATGATCAGAAAGTGGATAGCTAATGGGACTGGGCATGACTCTATTTTAGAGAAAAAAGATCTCAACCTTCCCCAAACAAAGGCCTTTTCTTTTGCGCGACCCTTGCCTCTAGCGCTGTGCGTTAAAGCGGCGCTTCTTTATCTTCGTATTTGGAATTGTAATCTACTTAAGGCTTGAAAAGCCTTGTTCCACAATCTCGGATCAATGCTATCTTCTGTTAGAAATGCATAGAGTCCCTACATACTTAAACAGTGCAAATTGACCTCGATGAAACTTCCTCCTATGCCTTATCGGGCGAACCCTTGGGTTATGTTTTGGTGTCAACTTCAAAAAATTATTATCTTATGATGGCCATCAATTGCTCTTTTTCTGGGTGTAGATGGGAATGGCGGGGCCGAGGACATGGACTCGTAAATTGACCCTTAGAGTGCTTGACCCGTGACCTGTCTTGTTGCTCCCTGGGCAAACAGACACTAGATGTTTTCCCAGAAATCGGTAAATTCAGCCTTGTTAGTGCTCTATTCAACCGGCTTTCTTTAGTCGTCCAGGTCTGATCACTTCACATCAACTCAGCAGAAAGCTATATTATCAACTTCGGAGTGGCAAGTATCGGAAAAAAGGGCCCCATGGCATAATAATCAGGCATTAGAGTTGGCTCTCAGCCGGTCTCTTTGGTTGGTGTCTTGTCCTTCACACGATGAGTCAGTGTCTCCCAACGCAGCGACAGAAGCGTAACGAGTGGTCCTCTGAACTAAACAGATATACGATGTCTGCTAACCTTTCAGTTATAGGCATACCTATTGCCTGATCAGGTGCATTTCACGCTTCTACGATTGAGCCTCGAAAGATTTTTATCTTAGGATTTGTTGCTTCAATAGTAAGGAACGGGGTCCTTGAGACCCGAGCTCCCCAAAAACGATAGAGGAAGAAGCCATAAGATCCCAAGTTGCATAGATTGAGCAGCTCTTGATGGAATACGCACTGCTAGTGCTAGCCTCTTTCCTGTGCTATCAAGAAAGGGAACCCTTCGATATGAAGATTAGCTTCTACCCCACCCCAGATCTGACTCCGAACCCGCCTTTCCAATCTTCGAGCGAGAGTCCTCAGATCTTTCCCAGGAAGTTCAACAACTGAATCAGAAACGGAATCGGCAACTGAATCAAACTTCAACTTCATTTCCAAGCCCCGCGGAAGGAAGATAAAAATAAAAAAAAGTACGGATGCTTTATTTATCACCAAGTAGAGATGAATACTATATGGTAGCGGCGGGAAATTCTTTAGCGC
>JBAGKO010012307.1:0-11543 GCA_037177275.1 Acacia concinna | reverse complement strand
TGCAAACAAATATATACAGACCATATATGAATATTTGCACCTGAAAAAAAAATCCACTCATCCAATGTCACTTCACTTAGTTTGTGACACAATATGCATTAACCAAATTCACTTCTCATATCATCACTTTGCCTATCATATTCACAACAATACAACCTATTTTCACAACTCCATATTCACAATTAACAACACCTAACATATGCAAGTACTATTAACATCATAATGTGATTTTCATCATTTATCTTACAATCTTACGTGTGTTAACCATTGACTTTGCCCGACAATTTATTCCTCCATACTTTATACCTACGCAATACCCATTATTGTGAAACCCTTTGTAGGACACCAACAATTCAAAAAGGAATAAGCTTTCATAATCATTAAATCAAATAACATGAAATAAATAACACAACCATTGATTATCTCATTACTTTATTCCCACATTCTTATCTCCATTTCTACTTCAAACCCTACCCATACCACTAAAACCCATATAATTTAAACCCCACCAGCATTGACCCATAAGGGTGGAAGGGTTACAGAACAATAACATTTAACTCAAAAGGATACAAACAATAGACACCCACATACCCCAAACCTTCACCTTCATTGTTTTCTCTGTTTTTCTTTCCTACTCTCTGTTTTCTGTCTAGCCATAGGTCACAGTCACAACATCTACTTTTATCAGCATTACTTGCCCCTTGAACGTGGAAGGATTAAAGAATAACAAGATTTAAGTCAAGAAGGATCCACAAAAAAAAACACATCTACCTTAAACCTTCACTCTCATTAATGACTCTCTTTTCTCTTTCTTTTGCCAGATTTTCACCCACCCACATGTGAGTGTCCTTCACTCCCACACCTTTACTTATCAAATTTAATTGAGGGCACACTAGTTTTTTTCCACATTCAAAAAATCTCAGATTCCTCCTCCCATGCTAATATGGGATTTGACCATTTCACACCACCAAAATGTCTTTTATATATTTGGGTTGTCTTTTTTGGGATTTTCCCAAATATCAATGCACCCTGTTTATCAAACAATCCCTAAAACTTTATTGCATGTATATAACTAAATTGAAATAAAAATTGTGGGTAAAAAGATAAGTGTCCTCTTACTTTATAAGTAAAAGATAATTATTTATAAGACATTTGAAAATTTACTAGTCATATATGTGTATCTATAAGACATATGTGAGAATTTATAATACCACATCGGGTATATACAAGACAAGGGTATAAATATTTTTTTAGTAAAAAAAACTTAATTTTAGTTTAATCCTAGAGAGTGAATTGAAATTTCAAAAAGTTTTGAAACTTTTTAATATTAAATAGCTAGTGAAACTTTCTCTTTTATTAATGTGGGTAGGAAGAGTAAATTTTTAGAACTAGCCTTGCATTTATGGAATTTGAAGAAATTGGGTCAACATTTGATTTATAAAATGAGCACCCACTTGTGTAGGCTTTGTTTTCCTAGAAAATGTGGATGATGTTGAGAGATCCATGTAGCTTCAATGATAAAAGATGGAGTTCCAACTGACCAACATCCAACAAAAAAATAGAGAAAGCCTAAAAGAAACTTTAAAACATGTCAATGAAGAGCAATTTGGTAAAAAAAAGTTAAGTAAAATAGTATAATTTAACAGCAAACTAATAACCTGTGTGCGGATGGAATAGAATATTAAAAATAAATGAAAATCATGTGCAAGATTTTAATATAGGTGATGTATGATTAAAGACATAAAACATATAAAAAGGCATTGTTTACTAAAGATATAAAAAAATATCCCAAACTTCTAGAGGCTATTTGGTATGAGAGAGGCTAGAAGGAAGAGGAAGATAAACGACTTCTCTTGTTTGGTACGCACTTAATGACCAATCATCTTTAAACACAATTTCTCGAGCCCACCAATTTTCCTTTAAACATAGGAAGAAGAGATTCCATCAAAATTGGTATCAACCCAAGTTCGCTTCGTGACCGTGCAACTCTTAAACAAATTTGCCCTCAAAAAATGGTTTTGGGCTATGATGTAGGAGAGGAGTGTCCTTCAATTCACAAGAAATTCAGGTGAGATCATAAAGCCATAGGATGCCACAAAAGCAAGCATAATAGAGAGGATAGAGAATAAACTAGGGAAGAGCCACTTGGGGGAGTACAAGGGAGAAGCAAGTTAGACAATATCTTGTGACGGCGGACAAGATTAGATGTATGGGGGGAGACAAATTGGCGACAGCGCTTTGTGTAACATCCTACTTTTTATGCCCTTACCTTACCTTACCTTACCTTATAGTGGCCCTTGGAACCACTAATGTGTCTGTATGTCAAAATGGAGAAATTAAAATTTTCGACATAGACAAAATAGAGAAACATCTTTTCACATTAATAGAGGCACAAAATTAGAATCTATAAGATACACTGATCATATTATACATGATTACATGCCAAGAAACAGGAAAATATAACTCTATCTTTAAGTCTGTTCCCTTGTCCTACCTCTTTCTAAACTTTCATTTGCATTATGGAGAGGGTAAGGTTTCTTGGGAAACCTCACTAGCAAAATCATAACTAGAAATCATGTAATGCAATGTATGTCATGCTATAAGTAATGCTCATACTTTACCTCTAGTGCCCTCTCTCTCATGCATACAGGCTAACACAACCAGAACACAACATATAACAAACAATAGACAATACAAAGCAGTACAGGTTAAGGGTAGATATTCTTGATACCGTATACTCCTTGCATAGTGTATGGGCTTTATTTTGATGTTTCTAGAGTTATTGGATTACTGGTATGCCTCTCTGTTACACCTATATAGACCACAGTGTAGAGGCGTTATTGTATGCTACCAATGATGAACCATAGACCTATTCTTCTCATGACCTCTAGGACCCTGGTTACCATCTAAACCATACCCTTCTTGTACCCTCTAGTGTTCGAGTTTCCTATTTCATAGACCATATCCTTCCTATTCCTATATTGTATCTATCCCCTACTAGTACCCCTCTGCTGTCCACCTTGTGCAGCCTGGGGTCTCTTACTGCTGGCCCGTCCCCACTTCCTTGGCTGGGATAGTTGGCATCATCTCCCCTTATATGTGCCTACTAATTCTCTAACTGCTGGGTAGTGCATCCCCTTAAGAATTCCTACTGTTCGGGACAGTCGAACAACACCTCCCCCTAGGAAATGTTATCTTAGTTTGAGACCATTGGACAACACCTTCCCATAGGAAATGCTATCTTAGTCTTAGACAATAGGACAACACCTCCCCCTAGGAAAGGCTATCCTGGTCCAGAACAACTGGGCAACACTTTCTCTTAGGAATGCTTGTTTTGGCCTAAATAGTTGGATAGAACCTCTCCTTAGGTTCACTATCTAGGCCTACACAATTGGACAAAAACTCCTCCTAACTATTCTAATAATTACTGAAAATTAAAGGAATTCATTAAAAGGAGGGATCTGGAACCTACTTGGATCGAAGACCGGGCCAAAACTGCTAGAATTTCTACCGGAAGAGGCTTCTTTAAGAGAGGGTGAGAGATCACCTTAAGAGAGGAGGGGAGCATATTTTTGTGAAGAGAAATAGGGGAGAGGAAGCTCTTATTTATAGGGAAGGAAGAGGGGTCAAAGTGCAAATATTTATTAGGTCTTTAGGTGTAATTTTCCCAAAAGTTTTAAACTTTTTTTACATGTTCCCTTCCACACAATTCTTGATTTTTCTCTTGCAAAAATATGAATTCTTGACTAAGGTAAGGGAATCCATGCTTTTGTGGGGCCCAGGGGTCTATCAATCTCAAATTATACCGATAATTCCATTTGATTGGTCCAAAAAATTGGGAAATTCTAAATTTGTTTTGTAGTAATCCAAAAATTCTAAACAAATCACACTAAATCCATAAAAATATTAGGAGGCTCTTGCTAAAATTTTTTAATTTTTGGATTTTTAGAACTCCCAGAATAAATTCTCAAAAAGTCTATTTTTCAGCGATTAGTCGATTTCAGCAATTTCAGCTGATATTTCTGGACTTTTTCTTGGCATCTAACTAACCTGATAAATCTTCCAAAATAACATACTAATTTTTTCATGTTCCTTTCCAGAACATTAAGGTCCTAAAATATATGCTATGGCTGAAGATCTGATCCAGCCAAAATATTAGCAGATCCTGTAAATTTTCCTCGGACTTCCAAAAATTATTTTGATTGCTCTACATTGCTTTGGATGCCATACACTATATACAATACCATTACGAGAGCTTCGGGGACCTCAGAGCTGTCTGCATTTTGACCTTAAATTTTGTAAAACTTGTTCTCTTTACACATAGGTCTTTCCCCAAGTTTCACTTCAATTATTGTGAGATATTTTAGTCATCTACAAACTAAAGCCCTTGGCTCATCCAGAATACCTCATCTAAGTCTCGAAAAATATCAGGGTATGTCCCTTGGTCTGGCCAAAAAACACCTTTTAGGCCAAAATACCTCTTTTTCGGTCTATGAAAATTCCAGGACTTACATTTTGATTAAAAAAAGCACTAAGGGTCCTTGTTGTCTTAAAAGTTTTCACAAATGGGCAATTTTGCCTCAAAAGTGTTGAAATGGGGCAATTTTGTCTTAACCGTTAGTTGACCAAATATATTAATTCAACAGTTCACAACTCATCCACGTCATTTTTGTAAAGGTACAAATTTGAACTTGAAGATTTAAGGGTAAAGGGGCAAAATTGCCCTAGGGGAAATTTTGCCCCAGAAGTTTTAGAAGTAGGGCAAATTTGTCCCTACTGTTAGTTGACTATCAGTTAACCATTAGTTGATCAAATATGTTAAGTTGACAATCCATAGGTCATCAACTGTATTTTTACTAAGGTAAACATTTATATCGGAACTTTTAAAAAAGATGAATGTGATGACAGATAAAGTTGTGAGACAAATTTCCACCTTAAAATAAATTGGATGACATGTGGACTGCCAGTTTAACATATTTGGTCAATTAACGAATTTAAAATTTCCAAAACAAATTTTTTCCTTAAAAAAATAAAGTGGATGACCTCTTGACTGTCAGCTCAACATATTTAGTGAATTAACGGTCAACTAACGGCAGGGGCAAAATTGCCCCACTTCTAAAACTTCTGAGCTAAAATTGCCTCTTATGAGACTTTCAGGGCAAAATTGCCCCTAGAACAATACTTCCAAGGCAAATATGCCCTTTTACCCAAGATTTAAATGCAACTTTGAAAAAAGATAAAGTGGATGACATATGCACTTTTGATGCGAATTTGCACCTTAATAAAAATGACATGAACTGTCATATCATTATATTTGGTCAACTAATGGTCAAAATTAATGGGGACAATGGCCTGTGCAAGATTGCTCCCTTTTAACATTTATGGGGCAAAATTGCCCCTAAAAACCTTTCAAGAAAAAATTTCCCCTATGTAAAAACTTCTGAAGCAAAAGTTCCTCTTAACTCTTAAAAAAATAGGGAGGAAAAATTTTCATTTTTTCCTATTCACTATAGCTAGGATTACTATTGAAAAGAAAATCTCAACTCAGGCATCGGAAATCACGAAGCATATCACATTATGATCTTCTAATCCCTTGTTATATTGGAGCAAAACATGATAGTTTTTTGAATGTGAAAATATGCTCTGTAAGTTTAAAAAATAAGGCAATTATACCCCTTCGTTAAAAGACCAAAATAGTCAACATTAGTGGACCAAATTTTGCAGATGTGGCATAACTAATGGCTTCCACCTTAGTTTTGTGATATAGAAGAAAAAAACTTGGAAAAAAATTACATTTATGCCATCACCATTATCATCTTCTTCTCCCTCACTTTCTCTCTCAATTTTTTCTTAGCATGTTTGTGGTAGAAGTTGGCTAGAAAAGTTATCCGAAATGCAAGGCTGACCAAGAGCTCCCTCTCACCATCTTTGCTAATCTAAAGCTCACTAGTGTTACCTTTCTCATATGTAACCTCTCTATTGACATTACTGGTACTCCACAAGTTGTTGTCTCTCCTCTTTTACCTTCTGCTTGTGTTTTCTTTCCTCACATATTTGACTTTTCTCACAACCCATAATGGACTTTTTGGGGAAGAGGAGAGATGAAGACAAGGGATGATGATAAGGAGGGATCTATGGATCTGGGGGGAGGGGCGATTTTTTGGGGATGTATTTTTAGGTTTGACAATTGAGTTGGAGGGATCAATTGCATAAGAGTATAGGGAAAGATCTAACCAATGAAACACAACACCAATTGCCATCAATGATTCAACTTCTATTCTCCTCTGTTAATTTATCCTTGAGTGGGAATTGAGATATTGAGTTTAGGTTTATGAATAGTGGGATTTATGGGTGGTCGGATTTCTTGGTTGAGTCAAATATGTCTAATGAATTTCGGGTTTAGGAATGGAGGTTTCTTGGCTAATGATGATTATGTAATGGTGATAGGGAAGAGAATGAAGATAATGGTGGTGGTTGGCGAAGATGATGAATGTGGAAGCTTGGTAGTGACTAGGGATAAGCATGGACTAGATTAGATCGAGTTGGACATCAACTCGAGGTCTGGTCTAGGGAGGACCAAAGGCTGCACAAGGCAGCTCGTAGTCCGATATGGTCCAATACCAAAGCAAGGTCAACGACCTGGTTTAATGGATTGCCTGGATTGGTCTTGGTGGTCTAGTCTAGGTAGTCCATACCTTTTTTTTGGTTGGAAAAAATATTTAAACCTTATAATCACAATTATGATAATAAAATACCCACAATCATATAAAAATGATCGTAAAAAATAAACTAAATTATAAATCCTTGATTTTCTTCAGCAACATTCAATAAAAAAAGTAACAAATAAATTGAAATACTTTTTAAAGAAATATTGACCTGGACTAGACCGAAGTAGTCTATGTGGTCTAGTCCCTTGACCTAAAACCCAGTCCAACCTTATCAATCAGTTTGGTCTAAATTCATTATATACTTTATTTTGATTGGACAAGACCATACTTGACTAGCTCGGGTTGGGTTAGGTTGGATTGGACCATTGAGATTTTGCTCAACCCTAGGGCTTCGTTTGGTATAAGGTAATGGGGGTAATTATAGGGAATGGGTGAGAGATTGAACTATTTAAATTGTTCGGTACGAGGGAATGAAAATACTTAAGAATTAACATTACCACAAATGTGGGATTAGTCCAAAGCCACCTCCCCCTAGTATTGAGTTTTCAATCCTGAGATTGAAAAATTCTAAGACAAAAGTATCCTTAGTTAAAATATTTTTCGAACAAAAATAACCTTCCTAATTTTAACCTAACACAATCTCTTTCACACAATATCTCTCATATTTAATTGAAAAAAATGACATATTTAAAACCATATTTATTAAGTAGATTAATTATATGGTTTTAATTGTGATTGATTTCCCAACCTTTGATTTTTAAGTTGGCACACATTTACCATTTTACTTTTTAAAGACAGAATAGTCTTTTTAAAATTTATCATTAATTAAAAAATAAAATTAATTTAAGCAGTACCTCTAATTTTTACTATATATCAAATGTTATTTTAAACTTTAACCCCTATTCCAATCCCTATCCTAATCCATCAAAATTCATTATCTCGTACCAAACGGAGCCTAGTAGTGACGATCTAAAAGAGGGAGAAAGGAAAAAGGAGATGATATGGCATATGATGTGGGCATGATATCCTATACGGCAGAGCCACTTCATCAGATGCGAGTTAACTAACTGTTGATTGTTTGAACTTTTAATAGAGGGGTATAATTTCCCTATTTTAAAAACTTTCAGGGTATATTTGCTCCCTAAAAAAATTCTAGGTGCCTAGTGCCTATACGCCAAAACTTCCAGGGCATTTAAGCCTCTTAACCCTAAAAAAATTTAGTTTAATAGTCTAAGAGTTAAGGTGCAAATTTAGCAACATCTATTTCTCTATGGGCACCTAACAAAACCAATTGACTATTTTTTGCCCATGTAAAAGTAGACAAACAATTTATTTGAGAGTAAATATAGCAATGCTGTTAAGGAAGTTTAATTTCCATTGCTTTTTGCATTGTGAATTCCACTAGTTTTCTCACTTTATTATTTTAATACATTTTTAAAAGGGTTAAGGTGAAAATTTAGCAATAAACTATTTTCCTATGGGTATTCATCACAATTATTTTTCATAACAGTATTTACAAGACAAATAGAGGGATTTAAAAAAATCTAGAGAGGTAAATTTTTTTTATTGCACCTATTTGGTCAAAATAAAATTAAGTTTTGTCAGTGGAATGACAATTATGGTATTTAGAAGACAAATATAGAATGATAAAAATTTTTAAACTCCTTTGACTTTTAAATCCCTTATCTATCTTGTAAATGCTCTTATGAAAAAAAAAAAATAATAAAGTAAAGACATTCATGTAAATGCAAGTATTATTTAAATGTCTATATTTATTTTGTAAATACTCTTATAAAAAATAATTGTGTCGAGTGCCATAGGGAAATAATTCATTTCTAAATTTTTATATTAACTCTTATAAAAATAAAGTAAGGGCATTAATATAAATGCTTTTATGTAAATGCCAATATTTATCTTGTAAATACTCTTATAAAAAATAATTGTGTTGGATGCCTATAGGAAAATAATTCATTACTAATTTTACATATTAACTCTTTTGAAATATATCAATATATAATAAAATCCTTTTCCTTTTTTCACTAACATATTTCACTGTTTATGAGCCGTGTAAGCTAATAAGCTGAAATCACCAACTCTGGCTTCGCTCCCTCCTTCATAATCAGGAGTTCAGGACACACAACAGTGATGCTAGTGCAAACAATTTGAATTCACTTTTTTGCCCTCTATTAATAGGCATGTCCTATCAATAAAATGCTGAAAACATTCTCACTTCCTCCCTTCTCTCGCAAACCATATTGCTAGTAGCGAGTTCAAAAGTTCTGCCAGTCCCTCCCACAATTCATCATTGTTGATCTTTTTGGGGTATATTCTTTCATTCTTTTTTTAGCAATTAAGTTCTCCCTTCACTGCCCTTAACTTCATACTAACTTCTCAGTTCGTATGCATCCTGTTAAAATAGGGTAGCATTCAAGAACATTCTTAAAAACTTCTCATGGATGTCAACCTCTCGAAGGCTTACTTGGACGACCTCCATGAAGGAATGAGAGACACCATAATTAGGATCCATGTTGATAGATTCTTTAGCAGGGAGAGGATTTGGCAATTGGAAACATCAATTCCTCACACTATGATAGAAGTTATTTCCGTTGATTATGTGCTATTCATCTAAGATATAACCATTCATTCCTCACTTATGCTCTTTCAATGCCTTAACTCCTGAACTAAGTGTGGCAGGGGCCTTGTTGCTCTTTACTTAGATCCAACTAAGGAATGGGTAAAACACATTCTTTTTAGAGGTAGATGAAACACCGTAATGGGATTCACTGTTAAGCACGGTGGTCAATGTGTTCATGATCAATACCACCTGGTGTTCACCTCATCAATGGTCATTTTTTAGGCTGATGAAATATCTCCACATTTAGTTTTGAAGCTTAAGAGTATTTCTTACCTCCTACGGGGGATGCTGTTCAAATGTGGTTTCTTTGGTGAGACTGTATGCTTAGTAAACACGTCCTTTAGAACCTATGTTTTTTCCCAACATTTATCATTATTCTTGCTACTTCTAATTCTAGTTCACATATGTCACAGATTTGTGTGGGTTTGTCCGATATTTCTCTCCAGTCGGTATGAACAAATACAGGGATTTCAGTGAGAAAGAGATGACAATCCTACTTGAAAAATAGAAGAGTGAATAATTGGGGTTTGTTGCATTTATCTTTCATTGCCTTCCTTAGTTTATGCGTGAAGTGATAATTGAATTTTCTAAACCATGATTCTTTTAACATATTTTGCAGCGTTAAGGATTAAGTAGTATGCTATCTTTGTGGGTCCTAGTTGAAGAGGTTGAGAGGAGGCTCAAGTCCTATTTAGACATGCCCTACTCTATATTCCTTCTCCTGCGCTACATTATTTCCACCCCCTACAACTCTAGGTATGGTTCAGTAGGGCTTTTTTGGTTTATTGTATTATATGTAGATAAGTAGATGGTGAAAGTCTCAGTATAGTGTTTTTTCCCTTATATATTTTGATGGGTACAAAATTTGCAATCCTCAACTCTGCAAGTGTACAGGTCGTATCAAGTAATAAAATAGTGAGTAAGATATCGTCCCAACGAGGACTTGGTACCTAAACCCGGTTGAGCATTGATTTTACACTTTCAATTAATTTGAGCAAATCAGAATTTAATTAAAATAAGTGAAAATAAAATCTAAAAATCAAATTAAAATAAACTAACGACCACAAATATTAAAAAGGCAACCCAGAGTCACTAATAACTTATTAGTTTCATAAATTTTATTTTCACTAATTTAATTAGTCTTGATGTCAATTTTGTTAATTTCGAGTATAAATAGCTATAAGCGCCTTTCGGTCCACTTACAACCCTCTCTTAAGTATAAAATGTTATATCTAACATAATTACTCAAGAGGCAAAATAATTCAGACACACTCTTCAACAATTATATGGGGCCATTAGATATATGTCTCTTCTAATTACAAATTAGATCGTAATCTAATCCCATATTAGATAATCTCAAAACTTAATTAAAATTCCCTTCGTTAAGGTAAATTCTAATACTTAAATTCATACTTAATAGTGATCAAACAATAAATAGATAAAAATATAAGTAAAATTAAATAACTAAAATTAACATTAAAACATAAATAATCAATAAAATAAAATCTAATCAACTAAATAAGTTAATAATTTCTCTAGATTGCTAAACAAAATTAACTAAAAGTAAATAAAAGCATCGAAGGGCAACAGCAATTTCAGATTCCAATAGCATATTTGGGGAAAACAAAATCAAAGGGTAACAGAGCACTTAAATCGCAAGCTTCAGCCTCCCATCTCCTTCACCATTACTGCATTCAGCTTAGTTACAGCAATCAGCTTAGTTACAGCAAACAAGAAAGATCAGCAAGCCTTCAAGCTCTTCCTCTGTTCCAGCCTCTTCTTGTGCGTCGGACCTGGGGAATAATAAGATAAGAAGTAGACGAAGGCACCTCCCCAGGTCCAGCCTTCAATTTCTCTCCCTCTCTCTCTGATTCTCGCTTTTTTTTTTTCGATATGGTTCTATCGCTCGCTGCTCTGATTCTCCAGATGACGATGAACAGTAGTCAATAGAATATATTGCAGCTGCCTCCCCCCTTTTCTCCGTGTTCACTGTCGCTATTTTAGGTTTCCCCCCTCTGATTGCAAAACGCTGCCGTAACCTTTAATGAATAAAGCCAATAGCCAATACACCTATTATTATTATTATTATTATTATTATAATAATAAATAATAATAATAATAATATTAATAATAATAAACTCAAACTTTTTTTTCTCTTTTTTTATATTATTAAAATTTATTTAATCTTTTACCTAATCTTACCTATTTCTATTTAATCTAAAATTATAATATTTTATTTA
>JBAGKO010012296.1:0-11543 GCA_037177275.1 Acacia concinna | reverse complement strand
GGTTCTAGCTTGAATGTTTGTCAATCTCGCACAACTTGGTACCAACTTGAGACAACAAACTCTAACTTGAATTTCATCATTAGACAATGCATCATATCAATTAATTAATGTAATCTATTTCACAAATAAGGCATTTGATCCTTGAATATTTCTAAATGTATGCAATTCATTCAACGGATCTATACTTAATAAATTTATGACCTATTGCCTTTATAGTCATACAACACCCTTTATAGTTTCAAATTAAATTAATAATTCAAAACCTTATGATGAAAATTTTTAACCAGCAATCTCGTAACTTGCGCCTCCAAGAATGATTAGATTAAGCAATTGATGGAGGAGCTAAGCAATTAGTGAGTACTTAGCAGTCTTGTATTCCTTAACAATGCAACTTGTTTAGTGAGCATAAAGATGTGTCCTAATGCTAACTTTATATATATATATATATATATGTATGTATATAGTTAACACATCTTAGTAAACCAAATAAACTAATCATTCTCCTATATGTAAAACATGAAACTTAACGTACACTTTATAATGTACTACATGACTTGTAACTTTTCAATTATTATTCAAGCATAATCATGCTTGCCAATCCTTTTAAAGTTCCCTTCAATGGCATTGCTTAATGTGTGCAAATTTGAGCAAGCCTATACCTTAAAATTAAATTAGAAGGAAAATAATTTCATTAGAGACATATAGACAATATGATTATATTCTCATAATAGAAGTTACCCATAACAACTTTGTTTATCCTTGAAAATCTTCAAGTCCCTGTGATCGTAGGTTACTTATTTCATTCCCAAGTATTTTGAGAATAATATCTTTATGTATTCTAATAGAATAGCACACACTTAACTTAGTCATATCACAATTCAGAACAATTGTGATTCAAGTATGTATAACAACTAAATTCAAAAATTCACAAGCAATGAATGTGTGTCATCATTTTGTATAATATAGATGACTCAACTCCCACTAATCTAGCCATATAAATAAGGTTATGATATCCTCTACATTAACCAATAGGTGATGGGATCATAACATCTTATTCATCACAATTTAACATTTTATTCATTACTATTGTGGAATATACTATAAAGACATTTCTCAATTTTCTAACCAAATTCCACAAACAATTTATTTGAATCTCTTTTAATTGACATTACCTCTCCTTGTGTCTATAATGGAAAGATGTCAATAATATTCAAACTCAAAATAGACATTAATTATGGTGAAGATGTGTAAGGAACTATAAATTAACATAGGAGGAATTACCTCACTTTATTAATTTCTTCTTGACAAAAAACTTTTAACAAACAACTTTTTTTTTGTATATTACTTAATGTTGCACACTAACAACCTTACAAATATCCATGTTATTTGCTTCAAGATCTCACATATCTATCATGGATTAATGCATTCATTTAGAATTCAGGGTTATAAAGTTTCTTTTTCCATAAACCATAATTAACCAAACATCTTGTCAAGTTACCATTAAACCACTACCATGATTAATAAAATGTAATAAATAATTTAGATGAGTTAACCATATTAGAAAAGTTTAAAACCAAATCTTTAAAAGATCTATCATAGTTCAAAAAATAAAGCCAAATATTATGATTCAAAGAATAAAACCTCTTAATAGAAATTCAGTATTGGACTTCTCTAAACCCTTAATGAATGTTCATTCTCAAGTTTGACACTTTAATTAAAAATTTCACCATTTCATGCCCAGATACGATCTTAGACCAAGTGTGGATCCACAAGTTCATGATACAATCATAGGGTCTTTAGACCACCCAAAATTAGTAAGAGTTGCCCAGTCATAGAGAAATTCAAAAGTATATAATCCATATATCAAATCCTCAATTTAAATCAGAGTATACAAGATGAGCCCTAATGTGGCAATATGCAATAATCAATCATAACCAAAAGGATAGAAGCACTACTCTTAGCAGAAGTAGCTTAAGCTTTCGAAGTCTTTCTTGACTGACCCTCACGTGAACTATCACCTGAAAAAATTATTACAACGACGAGGTGAGACAAAAGTCTCAGTAACCAACATTCCATCTCATTAGGCATACAAGTAAGTGCCCGTGAGGTGTCAATTAGGAACATTTATAAATACACAACATTATCAAAATATCACAAGGTTACAAATATATCAATTGACAATATCATAATTTCATTCACATATATCACATGGGTGCACAATTATCAATATTTAACAATTCACTTTCTAACCTCCCTTATTCCCTCACCTTATTTCCTCTGATTGAACCCATGGGCTAGTACTCACTTATTTGACTGGAAGTTCAACCCAACAAGCTCACTAATCAAGTGATATAGACCGACCAAAATCCATAGAGCACAAGACCGGACCATGGGTTCCCCAAAAACATCAATGGGGTGTCAATGTCATATTAAACACAATAGGTCAAAGGACTAACTAGTGTACACCTGGAAGACCACCACCTTATTTCCTCTTTTGTACAATAATTTCACCCCTTATTTCCTCTAAGATTAATCTCTGATAAAATCCACATCCGCCACCCCCTTTCATAACAATACCCAAGAGATGTTATTATACTTAATAAATATAATCATCATAAACCATCACATTCAATTATCAATTCACAAACTATGAAGAGAATATTTCCAATATCATAAATCAACACCAAGTTCATATAATATCATATTATTATCCATTACTCAATAAAATAAGTCCCGCAAGACAATTTCAATAATAAAATAATTTTTATAGTTCACATCACAAACCAATTGCAAATTTATGTTCTATATATTTAAAATCACTCACAAACATATCACGAGTATGCACAATAAGAGGAAAGTAGTTATCTTTCGCCAAAGCAAAATTCACCACAATAGTCCAAGCTCCAAACTCAACCACAAGTCACAAATCAATCTGTGACAAACAATTCATATACATTAATAACTCTTTGAGTTATTATTTAAATAAAAGTAATTTAATTAACCTAATTTCATAAGCTTAGAATTTAGAATAAATTATCTAAAAATTCCTTTTTCACACAATAATCCATTATTTGTTTTAACATGAATTCACATATTTTTCTTAACCCAAATAACTCATTTAGAACATTAATCATCATCAATTGAACAAAATCCCCAATTTAATATTTAATATTTTCACATATAAAATCAATAAATTATAAATCTTCACTTAATTAAACGATCTAAACCATTTTAAATTTCAACAATACCTCCATTAGATAAATTGTTTTGACCAAATTTGATTGGTAGACACATCATTTATTAAATTATTTACGATATGATTTAAAAGAAAAATAATATAAAAAAATCTTACAAGAATCAAATGACAAAACTAAACCAATTAAAATTAAGCACTAACCTTCCTCTACATTCATATAGACATCTATTCACAAAACTCAAAACTTGCCCAAAATCCTAACCCTAAAATATTCTCTAATCTATATAAAATTACTATGCTTAGGAAGAGAAAAATATGTAGAATAACTTTCATGAAAAAAGTTTTATGAGAAAAAGACATTTTGAGTACCTTATTGATCCTCAAAGTAGAACCCTAGATTATGTTGAATCATGGCACTGCTCTGGGATGTTACTATTGCGGCTATTCTCAATTCAATGACTAAAGCATAAGGTATATATATACCCACGTCCACATGCCCTCTTTTCCTTTTCCTTTTCTTTTTAATTCTCTTTCTTCTCTCACAGAATGCATGCACCTATTGTATGTATTTTTTTAATAATTATACTTCCCTTCCCAAAATCACACGCACGCACCAATTCTTATTTTTTAAAAACAAAACAAAATAATAATGATGATAATAATAATAATCTTATTACTAATATTAAATTTTATTCCACTAATTTTTTTAATTCTCAAAATTCAAGTTTAAAATTAACCTTTTTCTTATAAAATTTATTCCTTATTTATAATTAAATATTAATACAAAAATTAGGATATTACAAGGGTCACCATTATTGTTATATTCTAGACAGATCCCCTAAATACATGATGTAGTTGATAGTAATTGCCAAAGTTGAATAATTTTGGAAAAATTAATTTTGTGCCGTTATAGTTTTAACTAAATTGTAACTCAATCCTTATACTTTAACTCGGTGCAACTCAGTCCCTAGAGTTTTGACTCAGTTGTAACTCAGTCCCTAAACTTTGACTTACTACAAATCAGTCACTGTAGTTTTGACCACTTTATAATTTAGTCACTAACCTTTATTCTAGAACATAAGGACTAAATTATAAAATGTCAAAACTACAGGGACTGAGTTGCAACGAGTCAAAGTTTAGGAACTGAGTTACAACTGAGTCAAAACTCTAGAAATTGAGTTGCATCGAGTCAAAGTATAAGGACCGAGTTACAATTTAGTTAAAACTATAAGGACCAAAAGATTAATTTTCCCAATATTTTTTATTGGTCTTGACTTAATCTATTGATAGATTAAAGTTTCATAAAAGCATCATATACCAATTTGATACATCACTTATTTGTTTTAAGATTCTCATTCTAATAATTGATAGGGTCTTTAATATTGATGTTTCTTATTTCAAGAATGACCAATTGAGAATTTTAAAACATCATTTTGTTTTACATTTACCCCAACAAGGAAAGTGTCATGTAAAACTCATGTTTCATTATGATTAGAGGTTATAGTATATCATATGTGATCACACTTAATGAGTTTGATCACTCCCACTAATCATGATTTTTCTCAATAATTTGGTATCTCAAATACTACTCAAGCTGGCACCTATTATATAATCCATCTCTTACAATTGACTTTACTATAATAATCTATTTACCAAATCAAATAGCCTACTTTTGCTTTATATACCCTAAAATTGTCTAATGACACTACTTAATTATAAAGTGGAAGTTCAGGTATTGTGAAGAATCAATTGTAAGGAGTAAACAATTTTATTTATTAGAACACAACTAAGTGTATATCCATTAATAAAGCCTTTTAACTATATACTTTATGGCTCTAGAGTTAATAGCTTGATAGTCCTCATTTAGAATCTCATCTTTTCTAAATATGGCTAGAACTTATATATATACATCTTTTCAATGAATACATAAAATCTATGTATGTATTCATGAAAAGGAGCAATAGCTCATGAGATAATAAATTAAGAATCTACCAACATTAATGGAGACATATTATAGAGAATTCAGCTAACAGTTAGCAAAACAATGAAATAACATTTATGAAAATTTCTAAATTTATCCTGCAGCCTATAAGCAATCGTTGACTTTGTTCTATTCTTTATGTACTTATAATAATTAGCTTTTAATTGAGATTACTTTATTGAGATAGTGATGTTATCTCATTACTCGTGTTTGTATCATAATACTAAAGCTTTTCACAATGTCAATTTTACCATAATGGAAATAATAGCGTTTATTTCCTTATATGCTCAATAATCATCTCTAATAAATTATATCAAAACAAACAAATGAATAGAAAACAATCATGCTGCAAAGTCCAAATAAAATAAAATATTAATCATGCTTTTAAAATTACCTTAAGAGAAAGCAACCATCATATATAGGCATATACTTACCGATGTAAAACATACATTATAAATTTGTATCACTAAACTCTACTCGTGAGCAAAGACTTTAGCATAGCATGAATTTATTTCAAATTGATGAAATTAGAATGCGGTTATATTTCCTAATACCTGTGGGCTACTTTGAAAATATAAAGCCATTCTATTTCACCATAATTAAATACGCAATTATTATTATCTACATGTTAACAAAGATAAATTATAACCATATATTTAATTATAATTGATGCCTTCAAATCTTTATGTGATGTATTTTGTTTGTTAGAACAAAATAAAATACATGTTGATAAGTATATATTTTATAATTAAATAGGTATAGATTTTGAGATATATTTGGTTAGATTTATTGATATTATAACTATTTAATTATCTTTTATATATTATTTCCATCCTTTAATTGATTATAAGATATAAAGAAATCTAGACATAAAATCTACTCATATCTTATATTCTTCATAAGATTAGTAGGTTTGAGTATATCCAAAAAAACTTAAACCAAATGTCCCATTGAAGACATTCAAATTGAAACAATTCAAGAATATTTCAAATGGCCTTATAAAGACCAAAGCAACAATGAATGGTCTCAAAAGACCAAAAGCAAAACTCCTAACGTCTCACAAGAGACCAAAACAATGCTCCAAAAATCTCACAAGAGACCAAAACAAATATGAACAATGTCCTCACAAATGACTAAACACTCAGAAATATAGCCCAAAATATCATAATGACTCAAACAAAGAGTTTAAAATTCAAAACAATTAACTCATAACCCAATCATCTCATGCGACCACCAGAAAACCCAAACGGTGAGGTTGAGACTATCACCACCAACCTAAAGCACGATCACAATAAGAGACCACCAACAATACTAAAACATATTCAGATGACCCAAAATTTCTCCTCATCCTCCTTCTCATTTCTTCTTCTTTTTCAAACCCTGCTTTGATACCATAGTAGATGAATAGAGAGAGGAAGAGAGAATAATATTCTGAATGAAGGATCACACTGACACATAAGAGAAATACTTTAAAATATTATTACTCATTAAGAATAAGATATTACAATGAGGCCATGAGGCTTTTATATAGGTAATAATAGACTAACTCTAACCTAAGAATATAATCAAATCAAATCATAATGATAAAATATTCATATAAAATCCTAAGATATTAAGAAATAAACCTCAATCACAATAATATTAATTATTTTCCTAATTCTAAACTTTCTATTCTTAACAGTAATGATAGACATAGCACAACTAGTTATTTTATCTACCTAGGCTCAAATCTCATTGCTTGGTCATCTAAAAAGCAAGCAACAGTCTCACTTTCCAGCACAGAAGCTAAATATCACAATATGGCATCTACTGTCACTTGATGTCTTGTGGATAAAGTCATTGTTAAGAGAGTTACATGTCAATCTCTCTAGACCAGCTCGTATCTTGTGTGACAACCTTAGCACAGTGATGATGACAGCAAATCCTATCCTTCATGTTCGAACCAAACACATTGAACTTAATCTACATTTTGTTCGTGAAAAAGCAATTAAGAAAGAGTTTCTGGTTCCACATGTTCCTGGCAAAGATCAAGTAGCAGATGGCTTCACTAAAGCTCTCCCACAAAGTTCGTTTTTTGCATTTAAGAAATATCTTTGTATTAGAAATAGTCCAGGAGGATAGTTCGCATTGAGGGAAGATGTTAGAATAAGTTAGTTTAGTTCTAATGTAGCTAAATCAGTTCAGCTGTAACAAATCTGTAACGACTTCTGTGACACGTGTACTTATTACCTTCTATATAACACTGTACTTCAATCTCTTAATAATACATCAGATTATTTCACTTTCTCTTTCCTTCACTTTATTCTCTCTTACAGGCCAGCATACACTTGTCTTATTAATTCAGGAAATTTGACTGCTCATCCGTGGGACACACTGTGGAAATTAAAAGTGCCTCAACGATGCCGCTCCTTTGCATGGTTATCCTCTAAAAAGCGCTTGCTCACAAATGCTAACAGAGTTATGCGTGGTATGGGTGGTTGTGACATGTGTCCTTCCTGTGTGTAATATGGCTTCTGAGGATATACTCCATGTCCTACGAGATTGTGATTCAACGAAAACGTTACGGAAGAAGATTGTTCCACAGTTTAAATGGCGTCGATTTTTCACTACATGGTTTGATGATTGGTTCTGATGTAACATATTGCATAGAGGTAATAATGAAGACTAGAGTTCTCTTTTCACGGTAGTAATCTTGTGGTTGTGGAAAAGACAGTAATCTGTTTATCTTTGAGCAGAAAGAGGTTACAATTGATGTTATTCTCTCAAATGCCCAGTCTGTAATCTGTTTGCATGGTCTAATTCGACAGTTATTACTGGAGTCTGATTCAGCCGAGTCAGTTGCTCTTTGCAGAAATGGGATTAACCAGGATCATTCGGACTATGGTGTGATTAAAGAAATTAAATCTCTCCTGGACCGTGATTGGGTGGTCCAAATTTGGCATGTTGGTCGAGAATGTAATGTAGCAGCAGACCACTTGGCGAAAGCAGGTCTTCATGCACCTAAATCTCGAATTTTTCTTGTTTTCCAAGGTGAATCATAACCATAAGCATGAAATCAGTGACTACCTAGGATTTACGCTTACATGTGACCAAAGGAAATATTTTGAGGTACCCACTTATCACAAAAGGGTCACCAGGCATACTTTCCAGGACGTATTAGATCGGATGGACAAACAACTCTGCACATGGAAAGTCAATAGCCTTTCCTTTGTTGAACATCAAACTCTCGTCTCATCCACTGTTTCTGCCATTCCTAATCATGCAATGCAAACATGTCCACTTGCGGATCAGGGTCCTATTTGTAGTGATATTGATAAGAAGTTGAAACAATTTTTGCCCTCTCAAGTTCTCGCTGCTCTAGCTATAAGACGCGAGTGGGGATTGTTGGAGTTGGTATAATCATGGGGAGTTCACGATCAAGTCAGTTTATGAAAGACCAGCTAGTCATGCAAGTAGAGATCGACTTGGCGGGTCTTTGGTTGAAGATGTGGAAATTGAGAGTGCCTCAAAGATGTAATATAACGTTGTGGCTTGTTATACGGGATTGTTTGTTTGCAAATACTAATCCTCCAGTACTAATTTTTAATTATAAGTTAACTTTTTGAAAAATCTTAAAAAAGCTAATTATATTATTTAAAAGCATTAAAATTTATGATTTTTACTATTTTATTTGATTTATAAATTAATATGTAAAATAATAAAATATAACATATAATATAATTAAGTAATTTATTTTATTTTTTTAATTATTTATAAAAATTAATTGACTTTTATAATTATGAGCGGAGATAATAATAATAATACTGATGCATGTTTGGCTTGCGGCAATGTGAGAAAAGCGATAGATCATAAATGTGATGTTTCATTGTCCCAAAGCTCAGAGGTGTGTGGGCAACTGTAATGCCTACCTACTTGTAAAATCGCGCTTCTACGATTTTGCACAGAAGGATGATTATCTAGTTTTACAGAAGACTAGAGCTTTCCTTCATAGAGATGGTGCTGCGACACGTTGGCAAAACACGCTTTAATTTAGAGCACATGCTTGGGCTTTGTTGTTGTTGTTTTTTTTTAAGCCATTCCCGCCTGGGGGACGAGTTCTGAGTCTTCAAGTTTTTGTTTACTTGCAGCATTATCACAAACCAAAATAATAATAATAATAATAATAATAATAATAATAATAATAATAATAATAATAATAATAAAAGAAAAGGCAAAAGGCGTGTTCAACCAACACTTATGGTTGGTGGCATATTGAAAAATGGATATACGAGCTAAAATATAATAACCCTCTTAACTTTAGGCCACTTGTATATAACCCCTCATCTTTAACCAGTATCTATCACATTGCGTGGATATATGAATGACAGATTATAGCTGTATTCCATATGATTCTATGCTTATGACAGATTCATATCAAAGAAGTTGAAGTACCACCCAAAAAAAAAAATATTCCCAAAAAAATGCAATTAAATTTATCATTAAAATTCTGAACGAAAAATTCAAACTATAAAGTCATATTAAACCGAGGAAATAAACTAAATAAGAAATTTGAATTCAATCTTCAAATGCCCATTGATAGTCTCTGCGATGTTGTTCTTCTTCCTCAGGATTGACGTCACTCTTTATGTTAAAAAACTCTCGAACCTCCTGAACAGTTTTGTCCTTTATCATATCAGCCACGACCTGAGAAGATGAATCTAACAAGCTTTTGATGTCCATATAGTTAGCGGCTAACATAATATCAAACAGCTCCTTATCTTTATCCCTGTTAAAAAACTGAGCATCCCAGTCCTTCAGTTCCTCAGCGCTGGTGGCTCCAACGTCAGCATGTTTTGTACAGTATTCCATGACGCTTGCCAACGTCGCTGAGTTGACATTGCTTATTGGAATCTTTCTGGACTCACTAACATGGTCGAGCATGCTCTTTATCAGCTTCGACTGTTCTGCAACATTAATGGGTACGACAAACTCTTCACCATCGCTACTTAACAATGTAACAGTCTTCGTCAACGAAGTCATCCTATATTGCTAAATCTGATCTAAGTATTCTAAGAGGGGAATTCTGAATTATACACTTTAGTTTGCGTTGCCTACCCTATTTATATTTGAACGATAGTGTAATAAGTACCGGATAACTTACCAATATTTAAATTCAAAATAATAAAATTTCGATAAAATAAAATCTTTAAAGATTCGATGGTTTAAATTTTTCATTTGGGATTGAAAAGTTTATTCATAAAATATTTTATTTATCAGAAAACTGATATAAGAAATCAACACGCTCTATTTTTTTAATACCGGTTTAATTAATTAAAACTAAAAAATATTACTCCTTCCGGTTCTAATTATAAGAGCTTTTTAGAAAATCTTAGGAAAATTCTAAAAAAGCTAATTGCATTACTTAATTATATAATATATTGTGTTTTATTACATTATATATTAGTTCATAAGTCAAACAACATAATTTGAAGAAAAATGACAAATTTTAATATCTTAAAATAATGTAATTTGCTTTTTTAGGATTTTCCTATTATTATCTAAAAGGTCCTTATAATTAGGACCGGAGGGAGTTATATGATGTACTTTCTTTTTTTAAAAAAAGGTTAAGGTGTAATTTTACAATGAAAGTTTTTACTGAAGAGCAATTTTATTGTGAAAGTTTCTTTTTTGAGATAATTCTGTCTTGAAAGTTTTAAAAATAGAACAATTTTGCCTCTGCCATTATCTTTGTTAATTTTAACCATTAGTTGACTAAATATGTTGAGCTATGTCATCCTGATTATTTTTTGTTAAGGTACATATTTGCTCCATAAATCTATGTATCATCTACTTTTTAAAAAGATATATTTAAAACTTTTGAGAACATTTTTCACTTTAACAAAAATATTAAGGATGATATATAAACCGTTACTTGCATATTTGGTCAACTAACGATTAAAATTGTAGAGATAATGGTGGGGGCAAAATTATTCTTTTTTTTTTAAACTTTATGAATAAAATTATTCTTTAGTGAAAACTTCTGAAATAAAATTATCTCTTCACACTGGGAAAAAAATTACACATTAATAATTAATATGATGTTTGGACAAGGCTTTACATGTGACACAAACCAATCATACCTGCCTAAAGCTGATAACAAAGTCCTTCCACATATACTCTCTCCATCATAATTATAAGGGCCTTTTAGAGAATTCTAGAAAAATCTTAAGAAAGCTTATATTCCTTTAAGATATTAAGTTTGTTGTTTTTCTTCAAATTATGTTGTTTGACTTATGAACTAATATATAATGTAATCAAACACTATATAATATGATTAAGTAATGTAATTAATTTTTTTAAAATTTTTCTAAAATTTTCTAAAAGGCC
>JBAGKO010012275.1:0-11544 GCA_037177275.1 Acacia concinna | reverse complement strand
AAGAAAGCCAAAAAGAATCCACCTCCTCAACCAACACCAATTCCCTCCTTTTCTTCTTCTTCCTCAACATCTAGTGAGCCCGTAGATGAAGACATCATGGCCGACATACCTCCTGAGGGACATGGGCAGGTTAACCCTGCGGGTGCTCAGAATCATAATGATAAAGATATAGGAGACAACATTGTTCCAAACGTTAACAACGGACGACCTAGGGGTAGAACGATTAAAGAATTGACCCAATCCGACAGAAACGTTGACCCTATGCCTGGGGTATTCCATAATTTCACCGCTGACTTCAAAATAAAAGGCCAATTAATCGATTCTCTTCCCAAATTCCATGGCCTAGTGGGAGAAAACCCCTACCTCTACCTCCGAGCCTTATACATGCAATGCCTATCTATGAAATTGGCAGGAGCTGACATTGACGCTGTCATGTGAAAGGTCTTCCACCTTTCACTACAAGGAAAGGCGAAAGAGTGGTATATGAATTTACTACTCTACATGGACAACGCTTGTGAATCGTGGGCTACTTTGAATAAGGCATTCCTAGATAAGTATTTTCTGTCCACCAAGATTTCAGCTGCCCAGAAGGAGATTTCTGCTGCGAAACAAGAACCTTACAAATCATTTTTCGACTTTTGGAGTAGATTCCAAGAGATGTTAACCAGGTGCCCCAACCATCGAATCCTTGAAGAGCACTTGGTCTAATATTTCTATAATGGGCTTTTATCGTATGACGCTCAAGTGATAGATGCCGCTGTAAATGGTTCAGTAGAGAACATGGAGCGCCGAGCTGCTTGGGAGCTTATCCGAACGTTTGCACTCAACCGGAAACACATAAGTTTGAGGGAATCTAGAGACCCACATGATCTTAAATCTGAGAGAGACCCCCTTCTAGTCAAACTAGCACAGGATATGTCAAAACTTACAACAACTGTAGAAAGCCTTCATTCTAATAAACCCCAATCTCTAGCCCTAGTTGCCTCTAGCTGTTTGGTGTGCGATTCTCCTATGCATACTATGCAAAATTGCCTTAGACTTGTTGAAGAAGTAAATGCCTTGTACCAAGGCAGAGAAGGGTAGTACCAAAAGAGAGACCTGTACTCCAACACCTATAATCCAAGCTGGAGATATCACCTAAATTTCAAGTGGGAGGAGGAGGAGGAGCAAATAAGCCATACAACAACTACCAAGACAACTCAAGAGCTACGGTGCTTACCCACCAGAATTCTATGGTATCACAACTGCCACAACAAGGTGACGATACTTCACAACTCTTGAAAAGTATGGCTACTCAAATGACAAACATCAAAGGGAGAATGAAAGAGAGTGATGATAGATTCGGATCTATCACGATGATCTTGCAAGGAATATGGAAAGAAAACTCAAATGTTCACAAGAAATTGGAGGAGCTCACCTTGAAGAATATGGAAATCACGAGCCGCTTAACCCAACTCTCTAACATGGTGAATGATATGCAAGCAAAAAGTGGAGGGAGCATTCCCCCTAACACCGTGATCAACCCTAAATCCTTAAACACCATTAGTCTCAAGTGGCAAGAAAGTACACTTTGGGACTGACATCACACGGGTTGGAGACAAACAAGATGGAGGAAGTCCACCACTTTCTCCCATGAAGTTGGGGAAGTCTGAGTCATCAAGAGAAGAAAAGCTGATTAAGAAATCAAGAGCTCAAGACTTTGTAGAAGAGCCTCCCTCTCACCATGGATTTACGGATGATACACACCAGTATGTGAGTACTGAAGGAAGCCAAGCCAATAAAGGAACAAATAAGGAGGAGAAAGCTGACAATAGCAAGCAAATAGCGTCCAAGTCCTCAGACAAGGAAGTCGGTGTTAAAGACCTCCCATTCCCAAAACCTTATTTTACAGGGAAAAAGAAGTTTGATTCTGAGTTTACTAATGAGGCATCTTCTTTATTTAATAAATTGGAGATAAACGTTCCGATTGTTCATTTCTTAAAAGGGAATCCTAAATCTTTCAAATTACTGAAAGAGCTATGTAATGACAAACAGAGATTTAAGCCCCGAGAACGAATACAAGTTAGTGCCAATGTTTCTTCCCAATTTAAATCATAACTAGCGGTTAAGTGCCAAGACCCTGGATCTTACTCTATCCCCTGCGCTATAGGAAAAGTGCATATCAAGGGAGCATTGTCGGATTTGGGAGCCACAATTAACGTGATGCCTTGGTCGGTATACCTATCTCTAGGGATGAATGACATAAAGGACACAAGTGTTGTTCTCCAGTTGGTAGATAGGTCTATCAGATATCCTAAATGAGTTATAGAGGATATCTTAGTCCAAGTTAAAGACCTTGTTTTCCCTGCCGATTTTTACGTTCTGGATATGTCAAATGAACTTGCTAATGAAAGCACCCTAATCTTGGGTCATCCATCCCTATAGACATCTTGAAGTATTATTAGTATGAAGCATAGTTGCATCACATTGGAAGTAGGGGACCATGTTGTCACTTTCAACATGAATGAAGCCATGCGATATCCTTTTGAAAATTCTGCCGTAATGGGCTTAAACGCCATTGAACTTGCCATGGAGCAAGCTAGGGATGAGCATGAGATGACTATAACCAATCCTTCTACCCCACAATCAAATGAGTCTCATGAGCTTGACTCGGCTTTGAGCGAATACAATGCCTATTTTGCTTCACTTCCATCAGTGTTTTACTCGTTTGGGGGTGAGACACTTAATTCTTTGGATCTTCTTCAATTTGATTCCTTTACCACCCTCACTACGAATTTGGGCCTTGGAAAAAAAATCCATCTCAATGCATCAAAGGCCCAATTCATGCAAAACATTGATTTAAAAGAAACTCACGAGAGAAGTAGTGATTGCAGTCCGGAGTTGCGACCTAAAGTTGTTCATGTCACAACCTCAACAGGAGACTACCAAAAGGATGCTCTTGCACATTTGCAGTCACGACCTATATTATCTAAGTCACGACCTGGACCTTGTTATTCACAATCCCATTCGGAAGAACCAGATCATCGTTCCAACTCTAAAATTACACCTCAAACGCTTAGGTTCCTAAATAACCTAATCACTAGTGAATTAATCTAACTAATACAATGGAATCAAATCCTCCTATTGAATTCCCTATAGCAAATTCACAAGAAGGAAATGTGCTTAAACCGTCTAACAATTATTGTTTCCTAATTCCTTCCATTGTCCAACCCCCAGATTTAGAATTAAAAGACCCGCGCTCTAACCTTAAGTACGCTTACCTAAAGTCTGAGAATAAATTTCCTGTTATTATTTATAGTTCTTTGAGAGAAAATGAGGAGTCTAGTCTCATAAGTGTACTAAGGAAGAATAAGGAAGCTCTAGGTTGGCAACTGGCTAATATAAAGGGGATTGACTCAACTGTTTGTACCCATCAGATTTTAATGACTGAGGATTCCAAGCTTGTTAAGCAAGCTCAACAGAGGTTAAATCCTCTAATTTCTGATGTAGTTAGGAAGGAGATAGAAAAGCTCCTTTGGGCTGGGATCATCTACACTATCTCTGATAGTTAATGGGTGTCACCGATACATGTACCAAAAAAGAGTAGAATTATAGTGGTAAAAAATGAACAAAATGAGCTCATTCTGACTAGGGTGCAAAACTCCTGGTGAGTTTGCATAGATTATAGGAAACTCAACAAGGCCACTAGGAAGGATCACTTTCCCTTGCCTTTTATTGATCAAATGCTTGAATGGTTGGCAGGAAAAAGCCATTATTGTTTCCTCGATGGTTATTCTAGTTATTTCCAAATTCCTATAGACCCTAGAGACCAAGATAAGACTACTTTTACGTGTCCATTCAGGACGTACACCTACAAGAGAATGCCATTTGGGCTTTGCAATGCCCTTGGCACATTCTAGCGCTACATGTTGTCTATCTTTTTGGACTTCATTGAAAGGTGCATGGATGTGTTCATGGACAACTTCACCATATATGGCAACTCTTTTACTGAATGCTTACATAGCCATGACCTAATACTATCACGATGCATCGAAAAGAAACTTGTGTTAAACTATGAAAAATGCCACTTTATGGTAAATCAAGGCATTGTGCTTGGTCATCTCATATCTAAAAAGGGGATAGAGGTAGATAAAGAAAAAATTGAAGTCATATCTTATTTGCCCATCCCACCAACCTGAAAAAGTTAAGGTCCTTTCTAGGACACGTAGGGTTTTATAGAAGATTTATAAAAGACTTTAGTAAAATCGCCCTACCTCTTTCTAAATTGCTGCAAAAAGATGTCGATTTTGAATTCGACCGAGACTGTGAGCTTGCATTTGAAACATTAAGGGATAGGCTAGTTACTCCTCCTATCTTAACCTCACCCAATTGGGACCTACCGTTCAAAATCTCATGTGATGCCTCTAACTTAATTGTGGGAGCAATGTTGGGTTAGAGGGAAAATTCAGTTACAAGAGTAATTGCCTACGCCTCTAAAACCCTAGATGCTACTCAGAAGAATTATACTACCACTGAAAAGGAATTGTATGCGATCGTGTTTGCCCTTAATAAATTCCGTCCTTATCTCATAAATTCCAAGGTGGTTGTATTTTTTGATCATGCAGCAGTGAAATATCTCTTCCACAAGCCACAATCTAAGCCAAGGCTTTTGAGGTGGATGCTTCTACTTTAAGAGTTTGATGTAGAAGTGAAGGACTAGGGTGGCAATGTAAATCATATTGCTGACCCACTTGAGCAGACTACCACTTGCTACCACATGAAATAACTCTTCACGTTGATGCTTTCCCTGACCAGTCTTTATGCTCTGTGTCTGTCTCAAAACTGTGGTTTTCCCATCTGGTCAACTTTCTAGTAACGGGTGTAATCCCCTCTCACATGTCCACTTTTCAGGCTCAAAAGCTTAAAAGTGAAGCTTCATACTATATTTGGGATCCACCTCATCTGTGGAGATTATGCACTGACTAAGTAATAAGGTTGTGTGTCCCTGAAGTAGAAGCTCTATAAATATTGGAAGCATGTAATGATACTCTATGTGGTGGACACTTTAGCGCTAAGAAAACGACTCAAAAAGTTCTTGATGCTGACTTCTATTGGCTTACCCTCTTTAAGGACTCATATATTTTTTATAAGGCATGTGATAAATGCCAATGATTTGTGGGGGTCAGAAAAGACATGAGATGCCTCAACAACCAATCCTATTATGTGAAATCTTTGATGCTTAGGGTATCAACTTTATGGGACCTTTCCACCTTCAAATGGCTATACCTATATCCTTTTAGCAGTTGATTATCTTTCTAGGTGGGTAGAAGCCATTTCTATGCGAAAAGATGACGCACCTACTGTCTCTAAATTCCTAAGCTCTACTATCTTTAGCCGATTTAGAGTACCTCGTGTGCTAATCAGTGATCAGGGTACCCATTTTTGCAACAAGTTGCTTACCAACTTATTAAGCAAATACGGGGTTTCAAACTAAATTTCCACTCCCTATCACCCTTAAACTAATGGCCTAGCTGAGGTATCAAATAGGGAAATTAAGCGAATCCTCAAGCGAATTGGTAAGCCTTCTAATCGCGACTAGAGCTTCTGATTAGATGATGCTCTGTGGGCTTATCACACCGCTTACAAGACTCTGATAGGGATGTCTCCTTACAGAATTATTTATGGGAAATCATGCCACATACCAGTGGAGTTGGAGCATCGTTCTTTTTGGGCAGTCAATAATTGCAACTCAAATCTTGAGGAAGATGGGGCTCACTGTCTTCTTTAAATCCAAGAATTAGAAGAAATGCAGTTAGACGCGTACCACAATTCTGCCATCTACAAGTAGAAGACAAAGGTCATCCACGATGCTAATATCCTGAGAAATCATTTCAAAATGGGTGACAAAGTCTTGCAATACCAAGCTCATTTCAAATTCAAGAAAGGAATTTTTAAGACGAGTTGGGACAGCCCTTATGAAGTAGTCAAAGTCCATGACTTTGGCATGATAGAGCTTTTAGAGGAGGAGTCGGGTAAATTTTTCCATTGCAATGGCCACCTCCTGAAGCTCTATGAAGAGCCTTCACCAACACCTTAAACCAAAGTAGTATCTTTCCTTTCTCTTTTATGAGATAATTGAGAATAGTGAAAGAGACCTATCTAGTAGTTGTAGATTTAAATTTTAGTTTTCCTTTTTATTTTCATTTAAAATTTATTATTTTTGCTTGATCTGTTTATTTGTGCATGTTGTCGATGTCTCCCCTCTACAATGTGGTCATTGCTCTATCAGTGTGGGGAAGGGAATTTAAACTATTTAGGGGAATTATTAGCAAAATAGAGTTTAGTAAACATAGGCCAACCTTCTGTGTTTACATGTCACGACCCACAACTGATTCAGGTCGCGACTTGAGCTGTTATTTTGGCAGAAGAGGCTCTCGGCCATCTTGTAGTCGTGACCCATATAATCCTATATCGCGACTTAGAATCCTGACTTTCAATGTCCTGTCTGTTACTTTAGGTCACGACATAACTGCTTCATGTCGCGACATGTCAAGCCTACAAGCATGTGAAATTTTGAGATTGTCCTTATTCATTTAAACTTCCCTCACAATCTCTTATGTAACCCCTACTTTATTCCTATTCCAATAACTCCTTCCTCCCCGTATCTCCTACTTCCCTCACTCACTGAAGACGCGACCTACAAACTAAGAACCACAAGAATCCCTTCCATTCTTTGAATTTGGCCACCAGCAACCCACTCGGTGATTTTCACACACCAAGAAATCTTCCAGTTCTTGTATTTGCTTCAAATCTCCTCACAATCATGGTACATTGTTCCTCTTTCGTTTTTTGGTTTTTCTGAACTTCTTTCATACCTTTCCGTTTTCTTGAATTTTTGTTACATTTTAGGTTTAGGAACTTAGGTTTTAGGATTGTGAGGGGGTGGGGTATCTATTTCTGCTTATTTTCTACAATTTTGAACTGCTCTAGACTAGTTATCTGTGAAATATTTCTCTTCGAGTTCCTAGTTTTGAAGTTTCTAGGCACACATCACGACATACATCTCTTTGTGTCACAACTTGTACCCTGCTTTTGCTAAACAGGAGCTCTCGCAAACATTTGCAGTCGTGACATAGACATGTCATATGTCGCGACTGTAGTTAAATTTTTCACTATGAAACCTCGCTATCACCATACAGTTGCGGCATAAACTTTCACATGTCGGGACTGCAACTAATTTTTCAAACTAAACGGTACATAGAGAGGGCTTTTATCTAGATTTTAAAGACCTTTGTTCCTCATGCTTTTAAAAGGGGATAAGGGGGAGTGAATTAGGATTACAACGCTTAATTAATAGGACTCTCTTCTCACTTCCCTTATTATCCTATTAAGATGGCCTGAACAAAGAAATCACAACCTGGCTCCAAACCAAGAGATCTACATCAAAGGATGGAATCTAAGTAAACATGAGCTGCCACTGAAAAGCTTTTTAAGGACCAGGAAGCTGTCCGAGAACATCACTTCCCCGAGAGTGAGGACTGCGCATTCTACCAGCAGGTAGTAGCCTAGGGATACGAGGAGATGTTGAGGAGGTGAGACAAGGCCAACCTCACCATAGTCTGGGAATTCTACATTTATTATGCCATGAACGAGGATATGGGCATTACTTTCTGGGGTGGCCAGATGTGTTAGATCCTATGTTTTGATGATTACTAAACTTAGGTTGGTATTGCAAATAAAGCCTTGAGTATGCAAAACTAGAGGGAAATCACTTAAGAAGGTTTACATGAATGATCTCAAATTCGTAGGTGCTGTAAGTGAACTATCTCAAACTGGCCTAATTAAACATTCAAGTCGTGACCTGGATTTATACATGTCGTGACCTGGATTTATACATGTCGTGACCTGTGCTTCAAAATCCTGATTATGAAGCTAGGTAACATGGAACCTGGCTGTGCAAGATTTGAACCAGGCAGTTCAAGTCTTAACTGGCAAAAGTGATTTAGCTCGAGGAAAGGACTTATCCTCAAGGTAACGGGACTTCTAGCAAGAATACGAGTGTAAGTCGCGACCCAAATATACTGTTGTCGTGACCCGTGTTGCAGTGTGCTAGAAGAGAACTCTCTGGTCAATTGTGTCGCGACCGAATGACACATATGTCGCGACTTGAAGATCACAACTGGCAGTTGATGCAAGGCTATCAAGTAAACTTCCTATGTATTCAAAACTTGGTGAAAGAGATAAACCTTGAGTAAATATTCTAAGCTCGAGGATGGTAGGTAAATTTTCACATGCTCCGAATTTTACAAACCCGAAATGTCAAGTTTACTTTTCAAACTCAAGGAAAGTTCTACAATCAGTTTTTTTTCGAAAAACAGAGCATGGTAGCGTCAGTCTTTAAATCATTCCTACACTTATTATATTGATATCCATTTGATTCTAAACCATGCTAACAATTTATTTAGTGTCAAAGAACAGGTTTGAATCAGTTGGAGAGGTTTGAAGAACAAATCAAATAAAGTGAGGATTGTGTCAGAAGCATTAAATGCAACTTACCTAATACGGCAACAATCTTCATCTTCTTTCTGTCAGCAACCTCAACAGACATATCATGACTAATATGGAAAGTTCTTCAACGGATATTGACCAGAGGAATGAACCAATGTCAACGACTACAAATTTGAGTTTAACGGATATATCAACGGACATAGAATTCCTCGGCTATAAATACACACCATTTATAACGAGCAACCAACTCTTCGCGCTATCAATACGAGTCATTAATTTTTGAGTGTGTTGCATTTAGTGTATCATTAATTTCATTGTGAGCTTCAGTGATTATTATTCCACTCTTCTGAGAGAGTATTAATTGTTCATTATCTTTACACTTGAGAGATACTCGAGGTTGGTTGGGAATCTTAAGTAGGGGACTTGGATTGAGCTTTGTAAGGGGGAGTGATCCTTAAGAGTCAATCGAGTCTGTACTGTGGCGCTAAGAGCCATGTTTAAATCTTGGGGAATAGTTGAACTCAGTGGTGACTGAGAATTGGATGTAGGTCGGGAGTTTGACCGAACCAGTATAAACTTTTGTGTCCTTGAGTTTAGTCAAAAAAATTTTTTAATCACCCAATTCACCCCCCTCTTAGGTGATTCGCTTGCTCATTTCAAGCTTAAGATCAATGACTCAGGTAAATATTGCCCTTTTAGCTAAATAGGTGTGGAGAATCTCTTCCTTGCAACCTGGCTCATTAATTGCTGAGACTTTGAAATTCAAATATATTGATTTCAATAGTACATCATTGGTGAAACTGCCATATAATCTCTTAGATGTGAAAAGGAATCCATAGTTGTGCCATTCTCATTTCTGACCATTTGAAGTGGAGAGTTGGATCTGGCTCACAAATTAATTTAAACCACCCGGCGTGGTGGCCCATGCAATCTGGATCTCAAACTGTTGCATCTATCCATACAGTTCAAGATCTATTACTGCATCTTCCGTCTAGCTAGTGCCTAGTTCGATGGAATACCCCTTTGGTTCGCTCTATTTATTCACATAATGTCACCAATACTATCCTTCAGATCCCTCTTCCTTTTTCTAATATCCAAGATAAGTTAGTTTGGAGTTTAAACCCATCAGGTGAGTACTTAGCATGTAAAGGGTATCAAACTCTTGTTGCTCATTTTACCCCAGCAGTTAGTGATGCATTCTAGAAATTCTTATGGTTACTCTCCCTCCCAATGAAGGATTTGTTGCTTGTGTGGAAATTGCTTAATGAGGCACTGCTGGTTGTGGAAACTTTGATCAAACATCATATTGATGTTAATGGCAGCTGCCCTTTTGGTTGCTCAACTTTAGAAACCTTGGATCATCTATTTGTTAATTGCCCATTTGTAAAGGCTGTTTGGTTTGATGGGCTATCTTTTTCTATCCCAGCTAATAGTTTTGAGGACTTTAAAAAATGGTTGAAATCAATATTAATGGCACTATTTGCAGACAATCAGGATTAAATGTTAATTAAGTTATTTAAGCTAATATCTGTTATCTGGATGAAGAGAAATTTGGTAATTCATAAGGGTCAAAAGGTTTGTCCTATTGCAGCTATCAAAGAAATTGAGATTGCTTCCTCCTTATGCTTATTGGCTTTTTCTTCAGAATGTGCTCAGGACATTAATTCTTCAGAATCAATGGATGAGATTCTTGTTTTGGATGATATAAACATCAATGGATGGTCTATTTTCATGGAGAAATATGGTAAAGGTTCTGCCAAAGTGTGTCAATCTTGGATATGTTTTCAAGGGCAATCTTGACAATTAATTTTATGGAAAAAATCAAATGGACAAGTACTTCTTGCGTTGAATTGTTTCAGAGCATCTTTTCAATGGATAATCAACTCTTCCTTCTTCCATACATCTGACAAGCACCTCAAAGTGATCTCTATAAGAAACAGGTTCTGCCAAAGGATGGTTTCAAGGAAAACTCATCGAACATGTTATTGTTGGATCCTATGTTTTGATTATTACTAAACTTAGTAGGATTTGTAAATGAGTTTTTCATGATGATAAACTAATGGGAAATTACTTAAATAAGCATACTTGAGTAATATCCATTTAATATAAAAGAAGGAAAATAATTTTGAACTAAGTCAGAAACCTTGCTGGTTTTCCAGCCTTGAGGTAAGGTTGATCCTCGAGGATGACCGGTTTTGCTATAATAGCCAGATTTCTGACTAGCCTTACTATAACGACCAAGTTTTAGAGAAAACCTTGCTGTTGACAATTTGTGATCCCACCCTCAAGGGTGAGTGTCCAACCTCGAGGACATGGATCCTTACAAGGTTAGAGCTTAACCTTGCTGTGTTGGTGTGAGGCTACATGTAATCCTTCTCTTCCTCTACTCTCTGGTAATTGAAGTTGCGACTTTACATTCGTGAAGTTGCGACCTCAACTTTATAACCTTGCAGGTGATACAAGGCTACCTTCACAACCTTGCTGAGCAAGTACTCTCGAATTGATGAAGTCGCGACTTGTGCTTCACTCCCTTTCCATATACTCTTTGGTTGTTTTAGTCGCGACCTGCCTCTTCTTAGTCGCGACTTGAATCTCATCTGTTTGCTTGTACTCTCTGGTAAGTTTAGTCGTGATATGAACTTTATGAAGTCGTGACTTGGGTTTCACAACCTTGCTAGTGGTGCAAGGCTAGAGTGAAACTTGGCTATGTATTTCATAGCTTGGCAAGGACAGGTATCCTCAAGGGAGGTATCTGTCCTCGAGGATGTGACCTTGTCACACAACCTTGCAAGGCTACTCAGAACCTGGCTATATATTTTCAGAACCTTGCAAGGGTGAGCATCCTGGAGGGTACTCTTGGTCCTCGAGGGTGGTAAGTATTTTACTCTCATGCTCTGAACTATATTGAATTAAAAGTCCGAATCCTAGAGGATTGATATTAACTCAAGAGTGTGAGTATATAATCAAATATGATTTTTAAAGGGTAACCTTGAGGAAAGACTTTTCTCCTCAAGGGTACAATCTAAATGTGCTAACATTCTTAAAGATAATTCACAT
>JBAGKO010012254.1:0-11544 GCA_037177275.1 Acacia concinna | reverse complement strand
TAATTAGTTTAGGTAGTAATTAGGAAATTACTTAGGAATGCCAAATAATAGCTCCTTGAGAGAAGAATGACTGGTTGTGCACTATACTGCATAATTAGGTGCAATCAATATGATGAGCGAAACATACGATAGTTTTGTGTCTCGATCATTTGGATAAGTTCAAAGAAGGCCATTGGATACATCAATGAGAATAGTCGATCAAGCAATATGGAGTCCTATAGAAAGAGGTAGAGAAAGACTGAAACAAACTTTCAATGAGGTTATAGACCCATGCAACCAACCCCACCTAGAAGGGTAAGGCTGTAATTTATTGTTGTTTTATGAATAGGACTAGAGGATGAACATAAGGGATTATTCTTTTTGTAAAAATAAATCATAATGATCAAAACAAACAAAAGGGTCCTGTATAAATTAGCCAAGGAATATGGGAATCTATGGAAAGAATAAATAATAAAATGTAGTAAAATAAAGTAAAGAAGCACTTAGGTATGCGTGGTTGATTGATGATAAGTTTCATCTTACCCTTCTCTCATTCATCGTCTTTTTTAAACCTTACATCTTGCTTCCTTCTTTCATCCCATACATAGTCTAATTAATACTCTCATCTTCTTCAATCTATATATATAGAGACACACAAACACATCCATATTATCATTACATAAAGGTTTTACATTAGATTTATTGGTTATGGAAAATCTGGCAATGAAGGAGCTGGAGTGAGGGCGTGAGTATGTGAACCAGCTTCAATGATTTATCCTTTAGTCCAATAAAAGAGAAGATGATGAGGCCTTAACCATGTCGTATGCTCAAGATCTTGATGTCAAGGTGGATGATTCTTTAAGAAATACTATTTTTCTCCTCAATGATCAAGATTTGCCATCAAACTTTGATGAATCTCCTAAGCGTTGTGTGAGTAGAAGCACCACCATTAAATATGGAACAAGAATCTCTCCCCAAAAAAGTTACTATACTTTACAAATCATTCATAAATCATAGTAATTCATATCCCATTATCTTTACAATTTTACAGTTCCTAGTTAATTCTATTCATTTTAGTTCTAAATATAAGACCTAATTAATTAATTTACAAAAGAAGTTAGTTATTTGTCACTATTATGTAAAAATTAGGTCACTTTTTCCTAGAAGACCCCTCTTAAGAATGTATTAACTATGGGAGAATATAACGTGAGAATATTTGACAAATTAATTAGGGTAATGGGAACAGAATAGTAAATGAGAGACTATAAGTGTCAAGATCCTATTTTTGAAAGTAAATTACATCCATATAGACCAACGATGTTAGGTCTAGCGGAATGAGCTAGTTCCTTACAACATGGCAAATTAAGGTTCATATTCCGATTAAGAGATGTACCCACATTTATAGTGCTCGATAGTGTCTCAAATTAGAGGATAGCTATGTTTAGCCAAAAAAAATGCATCGATATTGCAGATAGACCTTATATTTAGGACTAACAAGAGTATCATCTTGCTAATAATTTATTGTTTATTTTATCAGACATTCTTGTACATAAGTATTACATGTATCACTGCAATTTATATCATTATGTGATGTGCTAGAAATGGCAACACAACCAACAATAGGCGTGATCATTGAGGGTTTACAAAATTTATGGATCTTTAACCAAAAGGGGTGAATTGAATGTTTGCAAAAGTTGTGAATCTTTAAACTCTTAAAAGTAAATACAAGTTCTACAAATTACGTATAGTTATAACACCATATGAAAACTAAAAATAGATAAGAAAATAAGACAAATCAATGGCCCTAATGCCAGTGAATGTAAAATCATAAAGCAATGCTAGTATAATCTCTTGCAAGTGATAGTTAACGTGTAAGAGGAATGAGCAGGAATATGAATGAAAGCATTTCTTGACATGATAAATTGTGAGAGGTGGTTTTGTAGTAAGCTTCTATAGGGCAAACTTATGGATCTAGAATAAAAAGGCTCTTAAAGACTTGAAAAGGAAATCTAGAATTGCCGCTAATTTGTTTATTTTCTCTATAAGAATTCTTTTAAAGAAGTGCCCCTATGAGAGATAATCCCATGATAATAATGCTTCTTCAAACTTTTGTACATGTAGAATATATCCCAGCCCTCCAGCATTGAGTAAGATCAAGGAAATAGATAAAGGCAAGAACTTTATTAACCAAAGATTAGCTCTTGAAGACCAAAGCTGAGAAGTTATATATAGAGTTTGATGAACAAATTAAACAAGTTTAGAAACTTGTTTGTAACAATATTTGGACTATTTTTACAACCATATAATTTGTGCGTGGAAGCTTTAAGATAATTTCTCGTAGACAAATTAATATAAGATATGAAACACTTGAGATATAGTTTTTCAATACAAAACAAAGGGCCGATATATTGAAAAATGTGCAGAGTTTAAAAGAAGAGAGATTACAAAATGATTTACCTTAGTTCAACTCCACCTAAGAGCTCCCTCTCCTCCATTTCTTTTCACAAAAAATGTGGCCCCTCTCCCCTCTTGAAGTGCTCTCCCACCCTCTCTTAAAGAAGCCTCTTTCGGTGGATATTTCAGCTGTCTCAGCCTGGTCTTCGATTCAAATAAGTTCCATATCCCTCCCTCTTATGAATTCCTTTAATTTCTAGAAATTATTAGAGTAGTTAGGGGAGGTTTTGCCCAATTGGGCAGGCATAGATAGTGAACCTAAGGGGAGGTTCTATCTAACTATCTAGGCCAAAACAAGCCTTCCTATGGGGAAGTGTTGCCCAATTGTTCCAGACCAGGATAGCCTCTGTTCAATGGTCCAAGACTAAGATAATATTTCCTAGGGAGAGGTGTTATACAACAGTCACAAATAGAAGCAGGAATTTCTAGGGGAGGTGATGCCCAACTGTTAGGAGGTCTAGTGGGCACATCTAAGGGAAGATGCTACCCAACTATTCCAGTCAAGGCAATGGGGACAGGCCAGTAGCAGGGGACCTAAGCTACACAGGGTGGACAGTAGAGAGATACGGTAGGGGATGGATACGGTACAGGAAGGGGAAGGACTCGGTCCAGGTAGTAGAGAACCAAGACCCTAGTGGGATACAGGAAATAGTGGTAGTATACCGGTAAGGGCATATGGTAACAGGATTTATTACAGTATGTATAGGTGTTACAGAGAGGCATACCAGTAATCCAACAGTGCTAGAAACAACAAAACAAAGCCCGTACACTGTGCAAAGAGTATACGATAGAAAGAATCTCTATCCTTGACCTGTATTGCTTTGTGTTGTCTATTGTTTGTTGTATGCTTATATGATGTGTTCTAGTTGTGTAAGCCTGTATGCATGAGAGGTTTGACTCCCAATTTATGCCTTCGCTGTTTGAGTTTGAGTTTAGGTTGAGTCACGTGTAGGCTCCCATTACACAATATGTGTCGAGAGAAAGGGCACCAGAGGTAAAGTATAAGCATTGCATATAGCATGACATCATTTCATTATATGGTTTCTAGTTATGATTCTGCTACTGAGGTTTCTCTAGAAATCTTACCCTCTCGACAATGCAGGTGAAAGTTTTGATAGAGGTGGGACGAGGGAATAGGCTCAGGCATAAAGTTATTTGCTATTTCTTGGCATGTAATCATGTACAATATGATCAATATCCTATGGATTCTTGTTTTGTGCCTCTGTTAATGAGAAACGTTGTTTCTCTATTCTATTTGTGTCAAAATTTTTAATTTCTCTGTTTTGACATACGGACACGTCAGTAGTTCTAAGGCCACTGTAAAGTATGGTAAGGGATGAAGAAGAGTCGAAAAGTGGGATGTTACAAATTTCACCGGGCAAACTTCAAAATTCCATATCCCATAATATATACATCCAAATCACACAAATGAAATTTGATACGTCTACTTTTAGACTAAAAATTTTCATGATTTGTGCACATGATTTTCCTAGGAAAAACTAACGCACAATAAGACTGCCACTAGTCGCATTCTAGCCTCAGTGGCTATAATTCTTCACTAAAACCCACCATTTTATTCCATTTAATTGGTTATATTCTTGGAGAATTTTGGTGAATAAAACTTGGAATGTTACATTAATAATCTAACACATTCTCACCTCATTTTTGCACTATGTTAAATACTTAAATACCTTTAGCATGAGCTTATTCTTCTACCAAACCTTCATCCCTCTCCATTGCACTGTGACTGCTCCTTTTAGCTCCCAAAGCAGTAGACACCTTCCTCTTTGCCATTTTGGTATCACTCTCTCTTCCATATACTCTTCTATCTATATATATATTTGAGCACTTATGTCGTCATGTTCATACAAAGCATGACCCCCTTCAACCTCGTCAACTTCCAATCTCTCTCTACAACTTAGATCTCCAACCCTTAATTCATCCAGAGCATGATGACGGACGGTGGATGGCGTAAGGAGGGATGGTGAAGGCAATGAAGGAGAGAGGACAGTGATCCAGGCATTTAAAGGATCTGTTGAGGAGTCAGCCACCGCTACCATCACCATCATCTCTAATTTATTTAAAGTCTTTCAGCCTCCACTCATTCAAGATCACCACCATTGTCGTCCCTCTCTCTCCCTTCCCTTTGTCTACTTCATCATCAATCTAGTTTTTTTTAGATCTAAAGGTGTACAAACGATACTGTCGATGGAAATGAAACATACCTAAAACATAATAGATATAGCTAATGATCTTGTATGATTTTCAAAGGGTGGAAATGAAATTGTCGATGTTGAAGGAGTATGATTCATATTTTATGGAATATATTAATTTAAATTTGTTTTAGATTTGATTGCACATATTAGAAAATTTTGATTAAGATTTTATTAGATTTTACCACTTATGTATCTTGGGTATGATTCATTCTAAATGCAAGAAAGCTCTAACAATCTAATAATAGAGGTTGAGTGGTGAAAGATAAAGAGTGATATTCATTTTTTTTTCAAGATTAAAATAGGGTGATTTGGGTATTTTAAGTTTTTTATTTTTAATTCATCAAATTATTACCACATTGACCACCCTCAACCACGTCACTTAAATAAAAAGTGAGGTGGACACCACATAGGCCAGCCACACATTATAGTAGAGTCAATTAATGGTCAAAAGTTTAGGTTGTTAAAGCATGGGTATCATTATATTGCTACATTTTATTACTTCCAAGGCAACATTGAGATTGAAAAAACTTCCAGATAACATTACTTCTTCATAAATACTTCCGATGCGAATTTGCTACTTAACCCTTAATTCAAAATATGAAAGTATAGGTTTTCCCTTTATTAGTAGTAATGGCAAGTTTAGAGAAACCACTAACATGATTAGAGCAACCAATAACAAGTTTAGAGCATTCAATGACAAGTTACACATCAACAAAAGACAAATATAACTTACACATGTTATATGCCATTGAATTTGTTAAAATGTCATACTCCTCCATCATCTATAAAGGTCTAGAATGGTTGTTGCATCAAAGGTTACCGCGAATTTCATGAAAATTATACTACTTTCTTTTCTAACAATTGATCCATCAATTGTTCTCTACTCTTCAAATGTGGTACCTTTATTTTTGGTTTTTGTTCTAACATTAACCCCCACATATTGGAAATCAATCATATTCTTCTCCAATTAGAAATTGTCCTCTTATATGCCAAAAAACATAATATATGCTTTCAACACGTACTCACTATCTCTGCTACCACATTACTATACAATTGCTTGAATCTTGATATAATGGAAAAATACCATAGGATTTTTTTCCTTTCTTCTTCTCGTATCAAGATGCATTGCATTTAGGGCACTTTTCTAATGTTACATACTAATTTCGAAATAACATGCAATCTTCAGGGCATGCATGTAATTTGTCATAACCCAAACCAATTGCAAAGTGATAAGTCATAATTTTATTATATATTTTCATATCTCTATATGGGATTTTATCATTATTATTGTGCTTATATGTTATTACTATGGTTGTTTTGGATTAAAAAGGTATCACACAAAATAATTGCCAAAAAGGGTATAATGGTTAAATTTTTATTTCCTTACATTAAACAGATTTGCATAAAGGAATTTTGAGTTTTTTCATTGTAGGGAATTGAGGAATTAAAGTCAAGAAGACAGTCAAACCTATAAAGAAGATGATAGATCATAAAAAATATGGAAATTAGCATAGGAAGAATGATCCATAGAAAACAAGACCTTAAGAGATTGAGCTTTTGAGCTAAATTACATTATGATTAGGGAACTATGTGTTTACTTATGACTTGTACTCCTCATATGGGCCCTATGACCACTACTTAAGCCCAATTCATGTCTTTCATGACCCATAAAGAGTAAAAACGAGGCTAACTAACACTAATAAAGGGTAGAAAGGTGATTTCACAAGATTACTTCCTTTTCAAGTCATAAGAAGGCGCCACCTCATTAATGAAAGGCATGAGGGTCATTTTGTAAGGTTTCTTCTCCAACGAGCTATCATGATGCCACCTAAGAGGATGAAGATGAAATTACTTATCTTTTTGAGGAATTCAGAATAAAGATTAAATCTTTTAATCTCATGGAATCATATATTTATCTATCCACTTATCTAAATCGTCTTTAAAATTTAAATTCAAGAAAATGATAAAGATACTGATAAAGATCTAAGAAAAAGATAGAGATACAAAGATTTAAGATAAATATTTATCTTTATCCATTCCTTCTTCAATAAGGACTCTTTGCAAGGCACTATAAGAAGTATCTATAAATAGGACCCTAATGGCTCCATCCCAAGACACACCACACTCACATAACACAACACGTACAAAGCTATGGATGAGAAGGATGGAGGAACATATCTAGGCAGAGTTTCATCTTTAGACCTGACATGATTTTAGAGAAAGAGATAAGAGAATCAAGAACCCTTTACATCTTCGTCTTTCTTTAAGTAGTCATTTGCGTCTTTTCTCTTTTTATTATGTCTTTTGAATCTGGATTTATTAGCTTTGATTTTGGTTTGATTCTAAACATGAGTAGCTAATTTATTTGTTCTAAGATAATTTGAACCCTTGTATGCATTGATTATCTTATTTTCCCTTTTTTTTTATTTATGAATAATGTCTTTTATGTTGATTTTACTTTGAACTTAATGCTTCTTGTTAATTGGCCACTAATAAGATATAGTAGTTTATTTAATTTATGCTTGAGAGAGATAAATTGATTATAGAACTTGGGTTTAATTGTGTGAAAATTTGAAGTATACGTGATGAGTGGATAATTTTGTTGTCAAGATAGAAATATACTTCTTGACTTCACATAGCCATAAAAGGGATTTAATTAAGAAATTACGATTTAATTAATTTATTAAGACATTAATTAAGTTAAACACCTATTTAGAACTTGAGAGAGCACTTATAGGTATAATAGTATCCTAGGTTAGCATAATTGACCTTATGAATTAGAAAAAAAGAAAGAAGGGATCCAAAAGAGTAATCTTGAAATACAAGGGGGATAATAATCCTAGGTTTCTTCAACCTTGAAGAAAAGACATAACTTTTACTCCTTAATTACTCTTTCCTTAAAAATAGTTTGTTAGTTAGTTAGTTAAATCTTTAAAACACAGTCGATCAACCTAATTGAGAATTTAAATTTTTTTTATAAACAGGCAAATAACATTCAAATATAAAACGTTAGTACAAAAAAAGTAGCTCTCTCATTTATATAGTAAGGAAAGGTCTAACAATTAAGCTGATAAAGTGGAGGTATAAAAAGAGAAAATAGCTTGAATACAATCCATCCCATAAAAAAACCTTAAGCCCAAAACTTGTCAAAGCACATATGAAGAGGATTAAGGTGACAAAATGCCACTTCAGAGTCACATAATGCAAGGCTATTAGTAAGACAAATTAAAAAAAGAAAAGACTATGAGGCATAGCCTTAAGATCACGCCATGATAAATCCTAGAAGAAGGAAGAGCCACTACAAGCCAAAGGATGTCTACACCATTAGGGTAGGTGTTTGAAAAGGGAGAGATCCTCAACTCACTGAACTCACTATGAGCCACCATGAGCAAGGAGTCTTGTTGCCAAGCATTATGTGAGATGAGTACAAAAAGGCCACAACAAACAAAAGACAACCCTTATGCAAAACCACCAACGAATGAGAGACAAGAAAGAACAATGCACTAACTAACAAGCAGGTGTTGTAACACGTCTCTCAAAGGACATGGGCAACCCAGGCGAACCAGTAAGGTTCAATGCTTCCTATAAGAAGAAAAGAAGGAATGGTAGAAAACTCCACCAACCAACACTAAAGAAGAATTCTACTAGAATCACACAGTGATAAAGGAGAAGTATGGAGGGTCTTGCCTTTAGGAAGCTCAAAGACTCTAAAACCTACAAAAAGAAAACAAAAACAACATGCGAAGAAAAAAGTGAAGGGTGAGTTTGTAGTCCTTAGGGCGACCATAGTATCACCCCAACTATAGTGGCCCCTCTGTAAATTCATTGAGGCTTCTGGTGGGTTTTCTTAAAGGATAACCCACCTACACCTAAGCACCAATAATTGCCACAAATACCAATCCAACCACAGACATGACCTATCTCATGTAGCAATCATTTAATACTTTTCCCAAGGAACAAACCATCAACACCACCATCAAAGGCCTCCTTAAACTTGGAAGAATTCTTGGAGAATTCTAGAGCGATGGTTGAGAACCCACACCATTAGGATTAAGTACATCGCTAGAAGGAAATTTGACTTGGGTATACTAATACAAGGTAGAAGTTGGATGGTCACAAGATATATGGTTAGTATTATCTGCATTATGAATTTTTGGTTGTTTGGAAACCAAGGTATCCAAGTTGTAAGATCCCAAAATTTTTGTCGGCCGAAAAAGGGCATTTTAGCCAAAATAATGTTTTTGGGATAGACCAAGTATTGTGCCCTAATATTTCTTGAGGTCTAGATGAGGTATTCTGGATGAGCAGAGGACCTTGGACTGAGAGATCTCACAATATTAGTTGTGAGACCCTAGGAAGGACCTATGTGGAAAAAGGAAAAGTTTCACAAAAATTTGGGTCAAAACGCGGGCTAGTCCAAGGTCCCCAAAAACTCCCATAATGGTCCAACACATAGTATATGCCATCCAAAACAATGTAGAGCAATCAAAATAATTTTTAGAGGTCTGAGGAAATTTTATGGGATTTGCAAATATTTTGGCCAGACCATGTCTTTGGCCATAACAGATATTTAGGGACCTCAATGTTCTGAAAAAGGACTTGGGAAAATTAGTACATTATTTTGGAAGATTTATAAAGTTGGTTAGAGGCCCGGAAAAAGTCCAGAGATATCAGCTGAAATTGCTAAAATCGGCTAATTGCCAGAAAAATAGACTTTTTGAGAAATTTATTCTGAGAGTTCTAGATGTCTAAAAATTTTGAAATTTAATGGTAGCCTCATGGTACTTTTATAGAATTTTGGTGAATTTTTCAGATGTTTGGACAACCACAAAATTTTCTAGAATATTTCGGTTTTTGGGTCAATTCGAAGGAAATTATCAAATGAAAGTAGTCCAAGAGGGCCCTTGGGCCCACCTAGATGTGGCCCAACTCTTCTTGGAGGAGAAGTCAGGTTTTTGGCATATGAAATAAAGAAAAATTAGAAGGGACACTTGTCAAAAATGGTGGAAAAGTTTTTGGGCAAATTACACTTAAAGACCCAATAAATATTTTCATTTTGACGCCTCCTCTTCAAATATAAATGCCCCCTTCCTCTTCTCTCCTCACGCCAACCCCTCTCTCTTGGAAGCTCTCCCACCATTCTCAAAGTAAGCCCCTTTTGAAGCAATTTTGAGCAGTCCTGGCCCAATCTTTGATCCAAGTAAATTCTAGTTTTCTCCCTCTAACATTACTTTATTTTCCAACAGTTTTAGAATAGTTTAAGGGGAGGTTCTGTCTAATTGGGTTGGCCTAGATGGTGAACCTAAGTGTAATATCCCAATTTTTGGGAAACTTGCCAAGTTATAATAAAATTATAGTTTTATGATTTTATGTGTGATTTGGGAAAAATCAAGGAAAAGAATTGTAGTAATATTATTGAACCCATTTTAATCACACATAAATATATATATATATATATGAAGGCCTACCCATTTATTCCTTTTCATCTACATTTTCCATATGGTCCAAATTACATTTTAAAAACCTCTTCTTTCCTTATTCTTATATGGCATTTGGTCAAACTATTTGGACTCATTCTTTTTCTTTCTTCCACGTGGATAAAGGCTGCAAGAAAGAGAAGCAAAAACCGACCCTCAACTATTATTATTCATTCCATCGGTTTTCCTTTATTCACAAAGCCTCATTCCATCAGTTTTTTTTCCCAAAAGCTGCATCCCTTTCCTTCCATATTTCTGCCGTGCTCCACCCAAAACGAGAGAGAAGGCCGAGAGAGTGAGAGGAGTCTGCAACGCTGGAGGAAGGAGGGAGAGCTCGTGCTGCAACCTTGAGTGAGTGTGGTCTGAGAGAGTGAGCTCGCGGCTGTGGAGGGCGTGGAGCTGTCATCGGTGCTGCTGAAGAAGTGAAGGAAAGTGAAGAAAATCTGCAGGTAGCAAGGCTAATTCAGTTTGGGGCTGTTGGAATGGTGAGTTTAGTTTCTTCTTCTTTCTTCCAACCCTTCGATTTCCCTCTTAGAATGAAAACAGAAATCAAGAACTAGGGTTGAATATTTCTGGAATTAAAGAGATTCCTAAAAGCCTAGGTGAAATTGAAGCAAGTTATTGGAACAAAGCTGAATGCAAATCTGATTTTTCTGTTTGGTTGCTGTTTTGATTCTGTAAAGTGGGCATTTTTGGGTTTAAATTGAAGGGAGACCTGAGGTTGATGATGATAGACATTAGGGAATCATATTGGTGCATAAATTGTGATGGGTAGTGTTGGAATGGAAGGGAACACAAATGAGTGCAATTAAGAACTTGATTTTCGGATTCAGTGGTATGGCTCTGTTTTCTGTGAGTTTTGGGGGGGGCAGATGAATTCCAATGCCTCTGAAAATTTGCAGAGTTATAGAGGACATATAAAGCTTTAAAAAGAGTCCTAAATTATGCATTTTGGATTTGTAGATTGTGAGTTACATATTTTTGAAGTTGTGACAGATTTCTGGAAATTCTGATGCAAATCAGTTGCATTGTTCTGTTTTCATGCGAATATTTTATGGGACAAATGAGGTCCAATTTTCTTGAAACTTTACAGTGTTATAGAGGGCTTGATAAGCTTTCATATGAGTCCAATTTTATGCATTTTGGTGCTGTAAATCATGAGATATGATTTTTGGAAGTTGGGGTTCCAATTTGGGACATAATCCTGATGGCAGAATCTAAACTGCTCGAAAATGTAGGTAAATGATGTGGGATTTTCATAACATTTTACATGGAGCTAGATGATATGAAAATATTTAAAATGAACTTGGACCCATATGATTTGGACTTGTATAGCATGAGATATGATTTTTCCAAATTCTGAATAAGTTCTGGAATTGATTCTGACTGCCGAAAATGACTGCTTCGAAAATGGGTTC
>JBAGKO010012224.1:0-11546 GCA_037177275.1 Acacia concinna | reverse complement strand
TCATAATCCACATTGGAAAAATTTATGGCGCTGGCCAATTTCAGAACAAGCAAAATTTTTCACGTGGCAAGCTTTTTATGAGAGTCTTCCAACCAATTCTCTTAGAGAGTACTATGGGCTATGTGAGCATAACAAATGCCTTTTTAAGTGTCATAGTGAGGAGACCATCCTCCATACTTTGAGAGACTGCGATATAGCAAATTCTATGTGGCTTTCCATTACTAATCCTATATAACATAGTATTTTCTTTAGTGGTAACTTATAGGATTGATTACTTTGGAACAATTGTCACAATGCAGGATCAATACCCTTCCATAGATGGCTATGATTAAAAGTTTTCGGTCTTGTTTGTTGGAGCATTTGGAAAAATAAATGCCACCATGCTTTTGAGGGAAATAGCAGTAGTACACAGTCCCTAATTCACTAATGCAAATATATACTATTGAAGGAAGTTGAGGGTGGAAAATTGCATCATCAAATCTACAATCTTCCAAGCAGGCCAAAGGAGAAATGGTATCCACCTCCAGATGGATATGTAAGGGTTGATGTTGACGGATCAGTAAAATTCTATTGGAGGGTAGCCATGGGTGGACTGATTTGCAATCACAGATGTCTCTGGGTAAAGGGGTACTTGTAGAACTTGGGGACATGCTCATCAACTATGACATATTTTGGCTCTTCACAAAAGGCCTTAATGTATGTAAGGAAATGGGCTTCACTAAGGTCCGCTTGTATTCCGATTCCACTTAAGCCATTCACACTCTAATGATTGATGGAGGTAACTACCATTGACTCCACAACGAAACTGATGACGCTAGATCACTTATGTTCTCATCTTGGGATCTTCAGATAATTCATGCTCACAGGGAGGCAATGTCATGCACATATTTTTTGGTTAATATGGTTATACGAACATGGAGCTAACTTTAATTGATTGGACTCCAACTCTGTGTTCAGACCTAATGTCAGCTAACCTAATTTGACATTGGGTTGTATTTTGTTCAATCTTTTAAATCTTTTCACAGTTTATTAGCGTTCCCTAATCTTTAAGTGTAACACTTGCCATTGTTATAAAAAAAAAATGTATTGCCACCCTATCAATTGGGAAAATACATCTGGCGGCAGTAATTAGTAAAAGTATTATTAATATTGTTATAATAAAAAAAGAAAGCAGAATACTCTTAATTTATGTAGGACTTTGCCACTTACAACCGAAAAATACGAACTAGTTTTCTCCTCTTCATTAATTTGTTGATTGGCCACTTCGAATATGCTTCCCTCTGAATATTAGTTTTGTTTAAAAGTAGTTATAGTTATAACTTACTTAGTTTGACTTAGTCTGATTGTAACTAACCATTGTAACCAAAAGTAGTCATTGAACCCAAGGCCTTGTAGCTTAGTGGTAATTATATCTCCTAAATGGGAGGAGGTTACGGGTTCGATCCCGTCGTTGTAACCTCAGGCTGTTAGTGCCTGCCCGTCCTAAGGACCTTTATTTAAAAAAAAAAAAGTAGTCATTGAAGACGGACAATTGTAATGCACTAGTACATTAGTCAATTACCAAATATATCATTGTACAGTACACAATTAAGAAATAATATACGGAACATCATTTCCCCTGTTCCAGTTCGTGTCTTTCTTCTCTCTTCCCCTGTTCCTTCTTCTTTCTTTCTCTGGTTCGATTCTAGTTTCTCTCATCTTGGAGAGAACTTTCAGCTGTTGATTGTGTGTTACTGAAACTTGTCCATAAGTACTTGGGAAATGATGGTGCATCTGTATGTAGAGTATATATGAAAGTGATGATGATGAGTGTTGAGTCATTTAATAGAAAACTAGAGAGAAGTATATGACATGAGGAAACTAAGCTCAGATCATATATTTATATTTTCTTGTGGTCACTTACCGGGAGCAGCTTCTGTCCTCTGCGTTTAATATCCGCTGCCGTCCGCTGCCAAAAGTCAATGGCGTCTTGGTTAATAACTCAAGCGCGCAAATAATACACAGTTGGCAGCTGGCAGCTGGCAGCTGGCAGCTGGCAGAAGGGGGTGGGTCGTTGTACAACCCATAAAATAAATGTAATAATTCAACATTTTTTTGAGATAATTGTTTTATTGCGTTTTTGTAAAAATATAAATTGTTAATCCTCGGAGCTTCCCTCAATTATAAATAGTAGTTCCTATGCCTATAACGACGTGGAATTGGGGATATAAGGTAAGAGTAAAAGATATACCACTACTGGTCTTATTTATAAGATATTTTTAGATAATTTTAAAAAAGATAATTATATTATTTTAAAATATTAAAATTTGTCATTTTTCTTTAAATTATGTTGTTTGACTTATGAACTACTATATAATATAATAAAACACAATATATAATATTATTAAGTAATGTAATTAACTTTCTTAAAATTTTCTTAAAATTCTCTAAAATGGTCATATAAATAGGAATAGATGGAGTAGTATTTAATAATTTGACAAAGGAAAAATATATAACTCAAGTTTCTTTTATTGGAGTTCTCTAATACTGATACTATCTCCTCCTACATATAATATGCGGTTTTTAAAAATAAATTAAATTATTTAAAATATTTAATTTTATCATTTTTTTCAAACTATTTTATTATAGATTAATATATCATATAAAGATATATTAATTATACTATAATTTAGTAGTTTGTTAACCTTACTTAATCTCTTTAAAAAAAATTAATTTGATCTTATATTTAGAATAAGATAGAGTAATATTTAATTGTAAACTAGTTTTTGGCAAGCCAGCTACTCTGAAGGTATATGTTGACCGTGCTTTAAAAAAAAAAAAAAAAAGATGAAGTGGCCTTTGTGGTTAGATATTGAAATGGATATTTGCTTGATGGGAAATTACATTTAATGGAAGCCTAGTCAGTTTTTATGGCCGAATCGCTAGCTGTGTTGAAGGCATCACATTATGCTAATGATAATGATCTTGATGAAATAATTTTAGAATCTAATGACCAGCATCTCATCCATTGTTTGAATGGGAAAGCTGAGGCTCCTAACTGGGAATGCTTAACCATTATGAAGAACTAAGGTTCTGAAACCCGGATCAGTCATTGAACTAGTCGGAGTATTGGGTCAAGGGTTAGTGGGTTAGATCGGAGTTAAACTGGAGCCAAACCGGAACTAAACTGATGAGAGAGATAAGATTCCAGGGTTATTAATAAAAATTTCTTAAGAAAAAGTAAAAAAAAAAAAGATTTTTTTTAAAAAGTAGACCGGTTTGACCCAGTGGACTGAACCGGTTTGGCGGTTCTCGGGCTGGACTAGCCGGTCCGGTCCGGATTCCTAAATAGTGTGAAGAACATCATTTTCACAAGGAACTCATGTAGAATCCTAGGTTGCATATGTAATCTAAGAGAAGCTAATGGAATAGCTATCTATCTTTGCTGAATAGAGGCATGGTGAATTATAAAGATGATGCTGGAGTAGGATGAATTTTGGTTATAGAAAGTCTATTATAATACTTCTTCTGATCCTAAATATAAAATTGAATTGATTTTTTTGAGAGAAATTAAGAAAAATAAATAAGTTACTTAATCATATTGTATATAGTATATTATTATATTATATATATGTAGTATATTATTATATTATATATCAGTTTATGAGTTATATAAAATAGTTTCAAGAAAAATGATAAATATAAATACTTTAAAATAATGTAATTAGTTTTTTTAAATATAATTATGAATCTTTTTCAGGGTTCGATCCCTGACCTTAGGTATGGAGTAACGTTAAATCTCTTGACCAGCTATCCTTCTCATAGAAAAACCCACAATAAGTGGAGGATTAATCTTTAGCCTACCGGATTGGGAGATACCTTGCGAAAGCCAAAAAAAAAATCAGCTAAATCTTATATTTAAGAATGAGATAGTATGTTTTTGCTTGTATTTATTTCTTCGAATTTGTGTACTTATGCTATGTTGTAATATTTATCAATGTGAAATGAAATATTATGGTTTTTGAAAAATATAAATCATAAACTTGAATGAAAAAGATTCATGATTATATTTAATTAAAAAAATTAAATAATGGATGTCAGTCACGACCGAAAATCTGAGTCATGACACTGAGCTAAAAATTATACTTAGCCACTTAGTCTAACGAGACAAAAAATTCACACATGTGCATTTCTTTTTCTTTTCTTTTTTTTTTTTTAAGTATGGAATGGCGAGCATTACACTTAGATATTTATAATTTTATATAAGAGCCTTAAGCTGTGAAATGCCTAAAATGAAACAAAATATATTCAATCTTAGCCTATATTAGTCAACATTAGATCCGAACATAAAGCCGTGGGTATTTGAATAACGTTGAGCTCCATGTTCATGTCATGAGCTATATTTGTCAAAAAATTTGCACATGTTATTGTCTCTCTATAAGGTGAACAATTTGGATATCTAAATTTAAGAAGATGAGAAATCTTGCTTCATCAATCTCTCGTTGTAGTGAGTGGTAAATCCCACAATCCACCGTAAGGGTGTGAATAGCCTCAATAAAGTTGAATACAAGCAAATCTTGTAGAATCCTATCTATTTACATACCTTTAGACCTGTATAGATAGCCAGTATTTCTGCCATGGATGACAAGCAGGTTCCTAAGTTCGGTAAGAAGCCTTCCATCTAGCATCCTCTATGATCCCATATTAGTCCACATGTGACAGCTCTCCATTGTGACTTGACATATTCGTCTACATCAATCCTTATGTGTCCTTCTGGTGGGGGTTGCCACTTGTCATAAAGTCTGCTTGGGATGTTATATATTTTATGATGCAGTTTCCCACCCTCCACTGCTTCCATTATCAAGTACTTGCAATAACTTATTAATGATAGGTGGGTATTGCTACTTCCTTTAAAAATCCGGTGACGTCTATTCTTCCAAATGATCTAGCATATTGGTCTAAAGATTTTTGTCCATGGCCATTTATAAAAGGGTGTTGATCCCGCATTGTGCTTGTTGTTCTATTGCAGCCAATCCTGCAAATTAACACTAAAGAAAGTACTATGATATACAAGTTAACAAGGGAAGGACATATAGATCTCACAATCTCTTAAAGTATGAAGGATATATTCTTATCTATGTCACTCAAAAGGACACTCATAATCCTCACTTAACCCACGTCTTGCTTTGAGGGAGTTTGTTGGAACACTTTCATGGAAAACTTGCCACATGAAATATTTTGCTCTTTTCGGAATTGGCCAACGCCAAATACTTTTTCAAGGTGGGTTATGATCTTGGTTTCTTTGTTCATGCAATAAATTATAAGCAGACTTGATGGTATAGGTACCATTAGAGGATGCTCTCCAAAACAAAGAATTTGGGTTGAGTTGAGAAGTATTAGGAGGAGGCGTCATCAGCGATGAACAACCTAAGGTGGCAGGAAAAAACTTAATCTATTACTCTCCCATGAACCAGTATTGGTGACAAAGTCGACAACCCGATCTTCATTATTTAGAAGATAGTGATTTTTGTCAACATAGTGAAATAATGGTTGATCAAGGTTTGTCCACAATTCCTACCATGCATTGGTATTGAGACCATTTCTAATCCTACTCCTAACAACCTAACGAAAAGAATCCCATACTATAACTATTGCGCTCCAAACTGTTGATTGATTTCTTTTCTTGAAAATTTTGGAAATTTTTTCAGTTCCACAATTGTATTTATTTTTGATGCACTGAACCCAAAGAGAGTCGCGCTTTGTCAAAAAAGCCTAGCAAAGTTTCATAATAAATGCCACATTTTGAAGATAAAGATCTTTGAAATCAAGCCCTCTAAAGTCCTTGTCATTTTTTATTTTGTCCCAAGTAATTAGATACATTTTGTCACCCTGAGTGCTTTGGATTAAAAAAAAGTCTCTATTTAGCTTCTCAATTTCTTTCAAGACACCTTTTGGGATCAAAAGGGATTGCATTTGATAAAGAGAGAGAGAAGATAAAATAGATTTGATAAAAACATATCTTTCAACCATATTTAGAAACTTTCCCTTCCAATTTACAAGTTTTTTATGAACTTTTAATAAGAAGGGTGCAAAGGTAAGATTGGTTACTTTCTTATGAAGTAAAGGCACCTCTAGATATTTCCCTAGATCAGAGAAGAGTTGAATACCCAACATGTTGTTGAATATAGCTCTACTTGAATGAACATTGTGGCAGATGAAGAGTTTTTATTTAGAGAGATTTACTTTGTGACCCAAAACTTGGCAGAAGAAACTCATAATGTTTCCATTGGAGTAGCGAGTTCTTTACATGCGGAATTATGGGCGATAATATGGGGGTTGAAATAGGCTTGGGATTCTTATTGGAAGAAGGTAGTGATTGAGACATATTGCTAGGATGTGATTAACTATATTGGTTAAGGATGGGAGGATACTCATCCAAATGACGACTTGTTGACTTAAATTATGCATTTGATTAATCTGGATTGAGGGTGAAGGTTGAGTGGTACAATTGTGATGCAAATATGGTAGCAGATAAGCTAGCTAAATAAGCTTTGAGTGCTATAGGAGGGGTGTTCTTCTTTCACTTAACCCCTTCTTTTTTTAGTTTTGTATTAACTCAAGAAACCTATTCATAGGTTATTGTTTTGTTTTTTTATTGGAAAAAAGAAACTCATAGTATTTTGCATGAATTCTAACTAGGAATAGGATGCTTCACAGAAGACGAGGAGATCATCTACAAAGAAAAGATGGGAGATGTTTGGACCTCTATTGCTGATACAGTATGGCTTCCAATTTCCAAGATCTACCTCGTGATGAATAAGATAACTTAGTCGTTCCATGCATATAACAAAAAGGTAAGGACTTAAAGGGTCACTTTGTCTAACACCTCTTTTAGGAGCAAAGGTGTTAGAGGGTGAACCGTTCCAGCACACTCTCAATAATAAAGATGAGATACATTGCATGATCAGCTGAACAAAATGATCATTGAAGCCAAGAGAGTAATGGTTGAATTGGATAAAACCCCAATCTAGACAATCAAATGCTTTCTCCATATCAACCTTGATAGCCATATATCCTCTACCATTTATTTTGGATTGCATGGAATGAATTATTTCTTGAGGCAAGATGATGTTGTCACAACTATATCTACCCTTAATTAAGCTGCATTGAGTGGGGTCAATAAGAAAGTCTATGTGCTTTCTTAGTCTATTAGACAATACTTTGCTAAGAATCCTATAGCAAACATTACACAAAAAAATTGGCTTAAAATCTTTCATGGAAGGAGGATGCTCAACTTTTGGAATCAAGACAATATTGGTTTAATTCATTTCTCTAATTTTAAGAGGGTTCTTGAAGGCGCACATAATAAAATCACATACCTTTTGACCTATCACCTCCTACTGAGATTGAAGGAAATAAGGTTGTAAACCATCTGGACCAAATGCTTTGAAAGCACCATTTCAAAAGCAGCATCTTTTGTCTCAGTAAAGGAGACCTTTTTTTTTTAATATCCTCTAATTTGGAGGCACTAAGAGAAGAGAATTGCTTGACCCATGAGTTTACTAGAAGAACTTCATTGTTATTAAAATAAAGCTTTTTGAAATAACCAAGGGCTATTTCTTGAAGTCTTTCTTGATCACATATCCATACTCCATCTTCATTTTGTAGGGCTACAATGTGATTTCTTCCTCATCTCATCTTAGTCAACATGTGGAAGAAGTGAGTATTTTTGTCACTATACTGCAACAAGTTGCAACGAGATTTTTGAAACCACATAAACTCTTTTTGACTTATTACCTTGGCATATTCTTTCCAAAGTTTGTCATGTAATCTCCAAAATCTACCCTGGTTATTACTGACTAGACACTTATCAATGCCTTCTAGCCTCTTGAGAAGCTCTCTTTTCTTCTTTGAGAGATCACCTATTGCATTATTACTCCAATAAGTGGATATTGCTATGAAAGAGTCTCATCCTTCAGAACAATTTTTGTCCTACCAGGCATATTTCACCAAGTTTGAAAATCCTTTTTTCGTACACCAAGATGCCTGGTATGTGAATTGTCTTGGCCATCGTTGAGATGGTTCGTTGCTTCTAGAGACGACAATCACTCTGTGATCTGATTTGTATAAGAAATAGTGGTCAGCTCTGAATTATTGGTGAGAAGACTCCCACAATTGATTGCAGAATACCCAATCTAGTCTCTTTTTTATATTTTTGCAGCCCCATGTGAAAATATCACCAACAACTAGAACTTCTAATAGACTACATGAGTTAATTCAATTTCTAAATTGGTTCATTGTATGCATATTAGGTAAACCACTACTAGGTTTATTAGAAGGGCTAAGATAAGCGTCAAAATTGCCTAAAATCAACTATGGACCTGATGTGTATCCAGCTAGCATGTACATTGCTTGCCAAAGATCTCCTATGTTTTTAAGTCTAGGTTCACCATAAACGATTGTAACAAACACTGATTGTTCAGAGTGATTGCATTTAATATTACAATGTAGCAATTGGGTATTAGACCAAAGATAATCCACAGGCATATCTCATTCATTCCATAACAACCAAATTCCACCAGCAAAACTAGTTGTTTCAATTCTCAGCCAATTATTGAAACCTAATTTCCTGACAACACTATCAACTCTGTAACCACTTATTCTAGTTTCAATAAGACTCATGACATCGATATTATATTTATAAACAATATCTTTAAATATTATAGGAAAGGCTCACTTGTTTGGTGGCAAGCTATCCCTCTCAGAAAATTTTTCCCCACAATTTCTACCATGCAGTTCCTCAATTTATGAACCAGATAATCATTTCAAATTCCTCACAATACTCTTTGCTTTCTTTAAACCAGATTTTGGCACTGAAGTTGAGAAATAGGACGGGCTAATAATTTGCATTAGTCTTTCACACTATTGTGGGAGTGAGAAGATGCATTTTTGGACTTATCTTTTAACTAACCATCACAAATAGGCTTAGTAAGACCTAAATTTCCACTCATAACAAAGTAGAGACGCTTCCTAGATAAGGGGTTGACTTGGCTCATCCGGTTTGGCGTCTAGGCCCATTTCCTGTAAGATCAATTGTGAAAGGGCCCAAAATTTGCAGGCCCTGTCTGATCTCCAAACATGTTAATGAAGAGCAAGTGATTGATTTCCACGTGGGCCCTGGTTGGTATCTAATCGTGATTCAAGAGGAGATGGAGATTGTTCTCCACGTGGACCTTGATTGGCGTCCATAGTCATTACATCAATATTTGGAGATTGTTCTCACGCGTGTTGGATGAGATGGAAGAGTTCACAGAGGATCATGCATTACAAGGCGTGTTCTCCACTTGTGTTGCTTCAATGCTCTGACTTGATGAGTTAGAATGAACCAATTAGACATATCTTTTCTAAAGGAATTTGGCTTTAAAGATCTATTCCTGTTCAAAATTGATCTCTCTTTCCATTGAAGGGGTATTAACTTCGAACTCACCTACTTTCTCTTTCATTTCAGAAATTTGAGCCAAATCATTACCCCTATCTTCTTCAAGGTCTATAAGGGCTGAAGAATGGGATGGGTATGATTTGACTAGGATTTTGGCTTCTATTTTTTGGGGAACATTTGAATTTTTCTTTTCTGTTTGAACCACTGTGGTTTTCTTCGGGATATGTGCTTTGGTAATGCGTTGGCCGATCATCCAAGGTCCAATTTTTTATCCTTTAGTCTGATGAGATCTTTCTAGCAAAGAAGATGAAGAAGAAACTGTTGGAGTTACACTCTTTTTTGAAGAACTAGGAATCCTGACATTTATGTTGCAAGGACAATTAGATTTCTTATGTCCATATTTTCCAAAACCAAAACAGATAATTTCAAGTCCTTCATATTCCATATTGTAGAGACTTGATGCTACGAAGATTTTAGGAACTAATTTCTTTTGCAAATCAAGCTTAACATAAATCCTTGCAAATTTTCCTCTTTCTACCTAATAGTTCCCTTCTCTTTCATCATTTATGGTATGCATGTCTACTTTCAAGATCTCACCAATCAAATTACCAATTTTGGAAATGAATTTTCTGGAGTAAAAGAGAATTGGAATGTTGGGAGTCCTGACCCAACTGACAATTCTATCAAGTAGGTTGTTGAAGGGATCAAAATGGGGTGACCATCTTTAGACAAGAATGTAATGATTTGCAATAACCTAAGGACCACCTAAGAGGATACGATTGTAATGCGCCTTCCATACATCTTTACCTGAAAAACACACAATAAAATAATTGTTAGGAAGATCAATGAGATCAAACACGTTGAATTTCTAGATCCTACACAACAATTATTTCAGCTTACATAAATTAAACTTTTCTCCCAAAATAGTGATGACAAGAGATGAATTCTAAGTTTGACAGGCCTCTTTAAATTCTTTTTTTGATAGAGGCATCACAGGACAAAATTTTTTAGAGATTTTCCAAATCTTCATGAGGTGTGGGAATGCTCCAAGACTGCTAAGATAAATTGAAGTCAAGAGAATCGTCCTCCTCCCCTTTATGATCACTAGCAGTAGAATCACTTAAGGTTGGATCTTTTAAGCCCAACAGAGACTCTTTAGAAGAGGCATGCTTTGACTAGGTGATTCATCAGAATGCTTACAATCCATCTTAGAAGAAGAAAATCTAAGATCATTAATGGTTTTTTTTAGTATTTTGGTCATAGACTTCTTCCTTGCACAAGTAATAAACATCCACGTGGCACACAATCCTATTACTGTCCGTACACATGTGCATTTCTACAACAGTAAAACATGACACCTCTACAGTATTCATGTCATCACGGGACCTCACAGGACGTAACACTTCGTTGCAATATATTCCATGAGCTTGTGAGTGTATCTACCACAATTTATCTCATTAGTTGCATTATCTAAAAGGGTTACACTGTAAATTTAGCAACGAAAGGTATTTTTATAGGCACATAACACAACTAACTTTTGATTATAAAAGTAGACATAATTAATTTATTTAAGAGTAGATATAACAATACTATTAACATAAGTTAATTTCTGTTACTTTTTATACGGTGGATTAAATCAGTCTTCTCACTCTACTATTTTAATATATTTTTAAAAGGATTAAGTTACGAATTTAACAACATTCCCTAATAAAATATTGTCATAAATCCCCATAAATATCACATGAGCTTTATGTTAAAGAATTCATAGATTGATTACAAAATGGGAAAAAATCATAATTTTGATACTATTACATTCATCCAAGTTGTGGGATCTGAATAAGGACAAGTAAAAATGTGGTGAATAAGGTGCTTAAGTTATGATTGGCCAAAGAAGAAGGAATTTAGAAATATTAGATTGGAAGAAATAGGAAAGGGTGTTTCTATGCAAATAAGAAACCAAGTTTGACCCCCTTACCAGTGTTGTTTAATAGCCTATTTATTTATTTATTTTGCTTTCGCAAGGTATCCCCCGGCTCGGTAGGCTAAGGACTAATCATTCGCTCATTGTGGGTTCCTCTATGGGAATGACAGCTGGCCAGGAGATTTAACGCTGCTCCATACCCAAGGC
>JBAGKO010012202.1:0-11547 GCA_037177275.1 Acacia concinna | reverse complement strand
ACCGCGTTTGTTTTAACGTCACTTTTTTAAAAAACGGACGTAACTCATAGACGTTATATCTCCTTTTTGTAGTAGTGATAAGAGCAAACAATTCAAACAAAAGACCAAGTGAGGTCCCAATAGTGCAAGACGCACTTTTCTTTTAGCAAAAAGTCAACTGAGCCACATAGCTAGTGGCTAAGAAGTGGACACTAGGGCTAGCTATATACACCAACCTACAACAAAAGGGCCTCTTACAGTAGTCAAAGATGTTTGCTTCAAAGTACAAAAGGAATGAGCGCAAAATTCAAAGAATGCAATTTTATAGGAATTTTCAAATTAAGTAATGGCAATTCTGGAATTGTAAAAGAAAATTAAGCTCAAGTTGAAATTCAAGCACTTTTCAAGGACTTTTAAAAGTAAGAAGGATATAGCAAGGTGGTACAATGGTTAGGGAAATCAATGGCCACAAAATTTCAATTCAAAACAAGTCAACTTTGCAATGAAACCAAGAGTTTCCAAAAATTTCAAAAATCTTGCAACTTCCAAGAATGAGAAAGGTAGTGAAAACTTGTTGCTTAAGTGGTGTGGTGTATGCAGCAAATACCAAGCCTAAAAGCTAGTGTTATGCAAGAGACAATGCACACACAAGGAGGCAAAGTAAATGAAACACATATGACAAGAAGCAAGCAATGAAGTAGTTAGAGTACAAAAATTCAGCCCTAAAATGCAATGGCTAAATAAAACATGCTCATAAATTAAGAAACCACCCTATCAGCTAGAAGAGAGTAGGTTCAATTAGTGAAGCAATGTACATCATTTGCCAAAGACGATACCAAGGTTTAAGTAATCCTAAATAGGTCACAATGTGGTAACACACATTGCTTTATAATCAAGATAGCAATAAAATTGCAGCAACAAGTTTAGCAAATAAGTGCAGCAAGGAATGTCAATAAACTTGTTCTAATCAGCTAATACAATCATGCAATGTAGCAAATAGAAATCAGAAGCCAACAACAACATATGGATTTGAAAACAACACAATCACAATTAGGACAATACAGAAACAACAATGCAACAACAATTGAATGTACTTTAGAAACACAGAACCAAATTGGGGCACCCTATTTTTCCAAAATTACAGAACAAATTTCAAAAGGAAACAGCCCATAAAGTATTATCAAGAGTTCACAATTCAATAGAAAAAATGGTATTTCCAGCCAATGTGAATTTGTAATGCAACAATTCAAAGGGACTTGAGACAAGATTCAAACATTGAAAAACAAGGTTAAATGAATCAAGGCAAAAAAACATCAATTTAAGTCATCACACATCATCAGTTAAAAAGAAATTTCAAACAATCTAAAGCACAATGATACATTACTATAATCAACTTCAATGCCTGCAACACAGTTAGCAAAATAAATCTGCAAAAAGTTCAATTAGCCTTAGGTTCATGCAATTTATGAGCATGTAATTTCATATCTAAATTCTAGTGATTTACCCCATGCAATGACAAACATAAGTCAGAGAAAACATTGGTTAAATAACATAGACCTTATGCAAAATTCAGTCAATGCAGCCCACATTCATTGAGTTTGGGAAAATTCATTACCAAAATGAAGATCTACAATGCAGCAGATTCTTGCAATGTCAAAACCATAAAACCATAATGCTCCCCCACACTTGAAGAGAAAGTGCTCTTAGTCCTTTAAGGAAAAGCAATGGAGAAATGACTAAGGCTTTGTGGTAGCCTTTATAGCTCAAAGTAAATTGTGCAATGGCTCAAAATATAGTCAATGCATCAAAATTTGTGGCTGTCATGCAAATTCTAGTTCACCAAAATGGTCAAATAGATTTAAGCTAGAGCAAAGTGTTCCCATGTAGATATTATAGATGCCCTCTCTTGTAAGCTTGCAGTAGCACCAAGGATGATCTAAGTGCATGAGAAATCTGTAAAACAGAAGCAAAAGTCCCAAAAAGCAAGAGACAACTTGGCTGAGACCTAATAGGTCTTACAACAACTCAAGGTTCAAAATATAATAGTACATGCATGTGGCAAATTCAAAAATTCAAATTATGCAAGAGTCAAATCAGTTAACCAGTTAAGAAAAATAATAGGCAAAAGACAATTGATATTGATATGTTATGGCAAGAAATTAGATCACCATGTGCAAAATAGCAGGGTTGCATAAAGCAATTTGATCATTAATTTCCTGATAGAAATACCACCAAGAATTCCATAAATTAGTAGCAAAAGCAATCCTAAAAGTCAAATAACAGGAGCTAATTACATTATGGTTTAGTGAGCATAGTAATTCAATATGAGCCACTCAGGTTATAGTGTTCAAGGTAGTTCACAATTACACAACCACATATTTGAATCTTCAAAATTCAGCCAACTTAGCAACAATGTATTCAATATCAATGCTCAAAATTAACATGCCAACAAGACACTTTAGCAAGTGAAATCAATATGCCAAGCAACAAATACACAATAAGCAATTGATCATTCAATTTGAATAACAAGATGAGCAAGTAATTAAGTTTATGAGGATAAAATGCATAGAATAGGAAACTTTCAATTGTAACAGCAATATCAACTACCAAAGCACAAGACTCTATCATGTAGCAGCAATTCTCAAGGAAGTAGGACAATATTCAAGAGGGAAATGTTCCAAAGTCAGCAAAATGGCCTTAATTTCAAACAATGTTGCAATGCTACAAATAAATTTTATCTCAATAAGTTGTGGAACATTAACATGCCAAGTGGAAATATGCAGCAAGCAATGAAAACCCTAACCTTATTACAAAATCTTATTGCAATAGCTCTAACTGCACCAATAAACAATATCAACTTATGTAATTAACTCATAAAATGATAACTCAACTTCAAACTCAGCTGACACGATAATAGAACAGTGTGGTACGCGAGTTGGAAAACCAACTATAGCAATATTTCAGAATTCAATTTAGACACTAAAATAAGCTCAAGTTCATGTACTTCCAATTTATGTAGCAAAATCAAACTTCAAAACTAGCATCCAAATTCCAATTGTAAATGCAACTTTCACATATATAGACAAATGCACAGTGACTTTAAAAACCCCAAACTTTAATGTTCTAACTGAAATTACAAATTGAAAGAAGTTTAAGAATATGTGATAAGAAAACAACTTTTATAACAACCAACAATATGAAACAGGACAGAACCAAAACACATTGATTAGTAAAGAACATAGTAGAGTTTCCAGAAATCAAGCAATGATGACGAGTAGAATAGATGCAAAACATAATTTCCAATGTAAGCCTAGCATCAAAGAATGAATCTACTACTCAGTAGCAATCAAATTCTTTAGAATGCAAGGAGGAAGCTCAAGGATATTAGAGTCCAAATAATCTAGAAAGTGATAGTACAGTGCTAAGTAAAACCTCATAGAACTTCAAGGCCACGATTTAACAATAGCAAATGCAGTAGTAGGTCCTTAACAAACTAAATCTAAAACACTAAAACTACCTAAAAAGAAGAAAAATAGAAGTGAACTAGCCTAAAATCTAACAAAAGTACCTAGAAAAAGAAATCAAAACAGAAACAAAGAACATAAATGAAGCAAAACAAAACCTAAGCTATTTTTTTTTGGGTTTTGTAGGCCCAAAGGATTGCTTAGAGAACCTTAACTAGTAAGGTCCTCGGCAATGTCACCATTTGATGAAATAGGTTTTTAGTATAAAGCTTATCAAAGATTCTAAGCTAATTATTATAGTATAGTAGTCAATCTAGATCATTCTTCTTAAGAAACCAATACAAATTAATTTCCCTAAACAATCAGATTGAACCTTTAAATTAACAATTAACCAAGTAACCAAGAGAGAATTTAACCAACTTTATGTGAACATCCTAAATCCTATATCAATTCAAAAATACAGTAATTCAAGAGTACAAGTAACAAGAAATAGTGAGAAATTGAGTATGAAATTAGTGATGAACATTGGTCCCCTAGAGTTCATTGTATTATACAAGTTATGAGCCAAATAATAGCTACTGTTCTAGAATTGCCATTATACATTAGTGTCCATTTCATAGATCTATCGTTCTCTCATCATTTGGTTTGTTCTTGGAATCATTAAAAAGCCTTTAGAGTCTAGTTTTATATCCAAGAAGAATCATCTCAATTGGAGTTGTGGTTTGAGAGATATGATATAAACATTGAACCTTTATATGGATTATCTGAAGCAAATTCAAGCATCAACTTTGGAGAAGCATATCACTTTCATAAGAACTTGTTTTACCATGTTCTTGATGTTCATGTGTCTCATTATAAGTCTTATTTTATATGAAATAAGTTTTAGATCAATAGATGTCTAGTTGGAAAGATATGACTAAAAGATCGAACCTCTGTTTTGTTGACTGAAAACAAAATGTCTGAAATCTTGAGGTTAACTCTAACCTCGAGGTTTTGCTTCTAAATTCCCACTTCCCTCGAGGTTTCTTTCTAACCTCGAGATTTACCTTCCCATGTTGTCATTTTAACTTCAATTTGAGCCATTCCAATCACCATTTGATCATAGACACCTCCAATACCATATCTAAGAACTTGAATCTTGATTTATCTATTAGTTCTAACAATTTCTTGTTTCTTCAATCTCTTCTATTTCTTTTCATAAATATTCTCCACACATTTGATATCTTCATTCTTCCTTTTTATGATTATCTTTCAAATCTCAACTTGATATCATCTTCTTGACTACTCTACATTATATTTCATATTCAACAAACTAGTTAGTCAATATAAATACGTGATGCAAAATGTTTGCTCTTAATATGATATACCAACTTTTGACATCATCAAAACTAATCATATATCTAAAATTGAATGCTTCATGTCCTATATGAGAACTATCAGATTTAGATACTCATCTGATGAAGGCTAGACAAAATGATCTTCTTCCTGCTCCCACCATCATCTTCCATCAGAGAATCACCAAAATCTAGATTGATGCTCTAATGGTGGAAGAGAGAACGAAAGGAGTAGAGATGGAGATTGCAAGAGATAGATATGGAATATAATAGGGAATAGGTCACGATAGTGGATGGTTATTACGAAATCTGGTGTAGTAATGGTGATAAATGACGATAAAGAATAGCAAGTTGCAATGGATGATGGTAATCGTGAGTGGATTTGGCCTCTATTCTAAAATGCTCATGGGTGATGAAAAAGATGGTAGAGATGAATTACAAGTCATCGGCAAGAGTGGTGGATGATGGTGTCGAAGAATGGGATCGAGAGTAAGAAAGATGAAAGTGAATGAATGCCCCCAGGTCTACTCCATGTCTCTATTTCTCTCAAACCAAGCCATGTCAAGGCTTGGCAAATTGGGTAAAATATGGATCATGGAGCTCCATGGGTCAAGATTTTCAACTTCCTTTCTTTGCAATTTGGTCCCTCTAGGCCTTAATTCTCTAGCTTATATTTTAGTCTCTCTGTTGTCCTTTTTGTCTTCATTTCTTCTCAATTTTCCTACAAGAAAATGCAACAAAATGTAATACCAGATGCTCTAAAATAAAATGCTAGGAAGGAATGATCATTATACCCTTTTACCCAATATTTCATGTTTTCCAAATTAATCCACAATAATTCCAATTTATTCATTTTAATACACTTTAAACACAATTTAATCAATAAAACTCCCCAAATTGCATGGAATTATGTAGTAAAAATATGGATTATCAGTGGAACACAAAGCATTTAGAGGTTCTTTACATTTATCATAGAAAACTTCTAAGCCATTTAGGTCATAGGTTATATGGCTTTAAGTATGGAATTTCAAAAGATAACCCTTAGAAGGTTATAGACATCCACACTCATTGTAATATTTATAACACCTCTCCCCCTTGGATATCTATAAACAAATATTGTGCCTCATTAAAACATTACTACAAAAAAAACTATTGGGAAAAAAACCTAATGAAGGAAAAATAGTACACAATACTTAAATGATGTTGTCTCGTTAAAACCCTTACCAGGAAAATCCAGTGGGACAAAACCTTAATTAAGGAAAATAGTACAGCATGATATCTACTCTCCTTCATGATAATATTGTATTTACTTCCCTTCATAGTAACATCAATTTTACTCCTCTGACCACAACATCACTTCTAATATATTTTCAAGCATATATTTCCTTTAGCTGTTAAGATATATATGAGTGATGCATTGTCCACAAATGTTTTGTTGAAATATATATCTCTAACATACCTTTTGGATATGTTAAAATACCAATATATGATACCTTCTCATATGATATGTTCATAGAACTATCACACCAAATCTCATTTTCATTATCCCCTATATACCTGCAAGAACTAAACTTTAGAAACAAAATCATAATAAATACAATATCAGCATAAGACATAAATATTCTCATAAAATATAATGTACTTCTAGACTATTAAATTCAATATTTCAAGAATTATCATATAAAATTCATTATACTTATGCATATACATAATGAGATATAATAGACACATTATTTTGTTGGCATATACTACCAGTCTAGTAATATATGCAATAATTATTATATCCACTACCAAATGGTATACCTCAACATAATCATCTTTAGATCTTTGTGAAATTTTTTATTTTCACACGAAAATTCATACATAATAAATAACTTAATACTTCAAATATTAGACTGCTAGTTCATGTTTCTCACATAGTGGAAGAACATTGTTCATTGCATCTTTTCCCTTTTGGCCAATTACCTTTGTATTTAATTTTCATGACTATCTATAAAATTCTCATTTAATCATGTGATATCATTTTCAAAATTGTTGTTGATAACTTTATCTTTTTTGGTTCCATTTTTCCTATGACATAATTCATTGATATCTCTTGATCACTTTTAGGTACCTAAACCTTTGTTGAGGTTTTTGCAATTAGTTATGTTTTAGCCTCTTTTGGAATACATGCTTCCTTAATATGATCATTCTAATTATTTGCTCATTTTTCTTTTCTTTTGGAACCTATTATTCTCTCATGCTTTAGACACGTCTCACTTTCATTTATCTTTACTATAGCATTTTCTGCTGGAATATGAGATTTAGTAACTCTTATTTAGGTCAATAATTGCATCTGGCAATATTATGCAATATGTTATGAATGCAAAACTTAATGAACTACTAGTTCATACTACTATATTTGATTATCTATACTTAATTGATAGTAATAATGCATTTTTCTTTGTTCTCTTTTTCCAGCCATCAATTTCTCCCCCTAATTTTAAGAAATTTTTTTTCAAATGACAATCAAATAATTATGCAGTATAAGATTTTTTTTTTATTAGAAACATCCTTTTGTTTCATTTAGAGACAAACAAGAACAAAGAGGTTCTTACCCAACATTTATACTAACTTTGTTTAAATATCCATCTATGTACATTGTGGTGGATCATTAGTTAAGCACATTATTCAAACCTTTTAAGATGGAATATGCTTGGCTTTGACTAAAAGTCAATTTCATCAAACAAATTTTGTTTGCTTGTATTAGTGCTACAATATGTTAGATCAAATATGTCAATTCCAAAATAGAAATATTGTTCTCATAAGTGCTAATCTAGTTGCTTTTGAAGGCTTCAATATAATCATTCATTCAAACAATCTTGCAAACTAAAATTAATCTCGCATATAACCATCTTATAGATGCATCTATCAAATTTATTAAATACATATATGGTTTACATGCTATTTGAATGGACCCATATATGAGTTTGATATATTTCCAAAAATCTAGAAATTAATTCCAAATCATAACTACTAATATAGTCAAGTTTGTTTGAGAACAAGCAGCACATATCAATTATTATTATTACATTGTATAGTATGTTGGCTTTTTATGAAGAATCTTCTGTTTCTTCAAAAGATGTTAATAGTTTGTATCACATATATGACTTGAATGATCAAACAAGTCATGTCAACAATACATTTGTTTGGGATAAGTAAATTTCTGGTTTACTGTAACATGTTTCTTAACCAATAACAAACCTTTTAATTTTTATAAGATGTTGATGTGAAGTCTTAATAGGGCATCCCTTTTTGAGAGATCAATAGGCATTGTGAGGAAGTGTATAAGTCTAACTTTTTAGTATTAACTTGTACTCGTATTCTTTTTTTTGCTTTCACAAGGTATCCCCAAGCCCGATAGGCCAAGGATTAATCCTCCGCTTATTGTGGGTTCCTCAATATCTTTTCAACATTATCACGCACTTGTATTATAACAATCTCCTCCTCGAGTGTGAGTTATATATGTTAGAACTGACTATCACCCAAGAGGGAGTGAATTGGCTATATAATAAAATTTTAATAACTTTTTAAATCTTTTCATGTATTAATCTTAATGAAAATTATGAAAATAATTATCCATAAATTAAAGACAATTGAAAAGTTGGATATGCTAGAAATAAAAGAGATAAGGAAAGAGAATATGCAAGCTATGATTTATCCTGGTTTAGTCCAATCCACGATGACCTACGTCTAGTCATCAAGCTCCACTTGAGATTTTCAATCCACTATCTTCTTGTTTGAAACGAGCACAAGAAAACCTACTACACTCCCTCAAATATCCCCAGTACTTGAGAACCTTTACATATATACAAGTTTACTTTGACACTTGTGAAACCTTTGTAACTCTCTCAGAGTTACTCCCCCTTACACCCATAAGGATGCAACTTTGATGATGAAGATTTACAATGAATATTCTCTCTAAAGAATAGATAAATAATCACTTAGGCTCAAATGTAAGACTTTCTTTATTGTTATATTACATGATCGTTGACAAACAGAGAGTAAGAGATATTAGAATTAGAGGGTTGGCATTTGGATACTTTTCTTGTGTAAGCTCTCGTCATCATCACCTTGCTCATCTTGAATGTTTCTCCTGTTATAGTTGTTGTGAATTTGATGATCGTTGGAGATGGCGAACTATCCATTAGGCTCTGAGAAATTTTTTATTTCTGTTGAAATATAGCCATTGGAGTTCTGACCCAATTTTGGCTTTTTGTCATCTTATGTTTTTATCCCATCTTTGATGCTTCTAATTTGTTCTAAAACACATATGCTAACTCGTAGAAGTGATTAGAGTCAATGGGTATCAATAACCATAGGTATATAATTGAATCAGAAATTACTGTTACAATGCTCTGTTTTATGATATTTCAAGATTCCACACAAACCTTAAGATTTAAGAATGACCTCGAGGTAATTTGGAAACATCACCCTCCATAAATATACTTAAGGTTTCTAAATAACAAAGAGAAATTTGAAATCAATACTCAATTTTTACAGAAATATGTAACCTTGAGGTTTATAGGTTTACTCAAGGTTTTAATCTAACAATCACTTCGAAAAGCAATGAGAAACCTTAAAGTTAATAGATTTACTCAAGGTTTTAGTTTGAAACACATTTGAAAAAAAAATGTGTAACCTTGAGGTTTTAAATATAAAGTTGAGATATTGGGATTTACTAAAATACTTAGCATCATAAGATTTGGTCTTACTAAAACGTTGGGGTTTGGAGCAAACCTTGAGGTTTGTCTCAACTTTACAAAACTTGTCCCAACAATAAGGTTTAAATTATAATAGAGAGTTTTAGTAGAAAACTTGCTGTGTTAGCAAGATTTGCTTAAACCTTAAGGTTTTTGGCCAACCTTGAGGTTTGCTTAGCTTTCTGGTGGCTAGAAAGGTTTCAGATTATAACTGCAAGGTTTTTATGGTCAAAGCTAAAGGTTTGAGACAGACCTCCTGTGAGGTTTTGCTCAAACCTCACTTTAACAACAAGGTTTGAGCAAAACCTTGCTATGTTGGAAGTTTAGGCCGAAATCTTGAGGTGTCATCCAAACCTTGAGGTTTGGCTAGAAACTTGCTGACGAAAATTTTTTAGCCAAAACTCACCCAACGGTGAGGTTTTGGCCAAACTTCACTGTAGGGTGAGGTTTCAAGCTAACCAAACTCAAGTTTTGCAATGAAACCTTCCTTCCCAACGAGGGTTCCAACAAACATGTCAATTTTATACCTTGATTTGTCTCACCATTCTAGCACCAAATATAGCAAATAATGAATCCCTAGAAAGCTCTTTGAGCTCTCTTTCCAATAAAAAAGAATCAGCTTCAAATTCATTATATTCCAGAAGTTATTAATCAAAGAGTAGGTACTGTTATGAAACAACTGAAATATCCCAACATCCATTTTGAAATTTCAGTATTCTCTCATATGATCTTTGTTTAGGTTGATCTTGGATTCATTGAAACACTTTGAGAGTATAGTTTCATTCTCAAGAATAATCATCTCAATTGGAGTTGTGGTTTGAGATATATGACATAAACATCAAACCTTGTCTAGATTATCTAAAGCAAATTGAGCACCAACTTTGGAGAAACATATCTCTTTCAAATGAACTTGTTTTACCATGTTCTTGATGTCCATGTGTCACGTTTGAAGTCTAGTTTTTTAGAAATAAGTTTCAACTCAATCGAATGTCTAGTTGGAAAGATATGACTAAAAGACTAAACCTCTATTTTGCTAACCGAAAACAGAACATCTGAAACCTCCTCGAAACCTCAAGGTTGGCCTCTAACCTTAAGGTTTTGCTCTGATTTTCCACTTCCCTCAAGGTTTCATCCTAACCTCGAGGTTTACCTTTCCATGTAGTCATTTTAGCTTCAATTTAAGACATTCCAACGACCATTTGATCATCAAGACTTCCAATACCATATCTAAGGACTTGAATCTTGATTTACTCATAAGATCTTGCAATTTCATGTTTCTCCAATCTCTTATCTTCCTTTGCATGAATATTCTCCACATATATGATATCTTCATTCTCCATTTTCATGATTATCTTCTAAGCCTCAACTTGATATCATCTTCTTGACTAGTCTACATGATATTTCATATTTAACATACTAGTTAGTCAATATAAAACAATAAATACATGATGCAAACTTTTTACTCTTAATAATATGAGGCATCTATATTTGTCATCATCAAAACTAACCGCACATCCAACAATATAAATATACTTTAGCATATAGTAGGTAAATAACCTATCTTGCACTTGAAAGCTCAAGTACTCAATACCTCACATACAATCATAGATTTTTTGGAGCCAACGAATCTCCCAAGGGGGTGAATTGGGTGATTTCAAAATTTTCTTGCAAAGCTCAAACACAAAGATTATACTAGTTTGGTCAAAACTCATGACCTATGTCCAGTTCTCAGTATCCGCTGAGTTCTACTATCCTCCAACATTTCAATGTGCTCTTGGCGCCACAGTACAGACTCGATGACATTTTAAGAGTTCACTCCCCCTTACAAGATGTAATCCAAGTCCCCTCTTAAAGTCCCCTTACTTTGAGTATCACAATTGATTTGTGAGTAGAATGAATACTCTCTCAATAGAGTTGAATGATAAACACTGAAGAACAATAATGAATTAATTACTATAATGAATGGAACACTCTTAGCAAATTTTTCAATTTGATCATTAGTTGTTGCCATCATTAATGTTTGAGCAT
>JBAGKO010012154.1:0-11551 GCA_037177275.1 Acacia concinna | reverse complement strand
CACATATCTCTGACATAATGGAACCATCCAGAAGAGCATCCCTGATCAAAATTAGAAGGAAGAAAATTAGAGAACCTAGCTCTGATGCCACATGTAGGATAAATTAAATTCATAGATAATAAATATAGAATAATTTATCCATTAATAAATACAGCGGAAGACTAAATACCTCTAGCCATTACTAATTCTTGATCAGGAACTCAAATAACCGGATGAATGAACAACTGTAAAACAAACACTAGTCAGTTTGTCAGGACTCTTCTGACTGACTGTAAGGCACAATAATAGGGTTGTGTGATAGCCGTGGCTAGTCAAAAACTTTAAGAGACTGTTAAGGTTTCCTTATCTAACGTTCTGTGTTTTGGCTATGAACTTTTACTTGTGTGTTTTTATTATCAGAAAATTTACTTAAATAGCCAAAACTAAACCCTAATCTTATTAGGCCTTTTAACTAACTAACGGGCCACACTAGAATGTTTTAATTACCCTAATTTACAACTATATGATATAATAATATTAATTAAAATACTAACATGATTGCTACTATTCTTTATATTTTAGGTGATACATCAAAAACCCAAAAACCTTATCGAAATAACAAAGGACCTTTGCCTTTGAACTATGAGTTCCTTTTTCCCCCTTATTTATATATATATATATATATATATATATGTATATATTATTTGCCTGCAACCTTGAGGTTCTCATGGCGGGGGAATATCAACAAAATTAGGGTTTATCTCCACAACGTCCAGCTTATGTGTAAAATATATATAATTAAAATTATTATATGACATGAAGGAAGCCATTTGTCTTCTATTAATCCAATGTGGCAGTTTCCATTAAAAACTTTTATAATTTAAAATACAAAAGGTTAAGGATGCTAAATTTAAACTTTTTTGTTAGGGGTGTTATGTGCACCTGACCTAAAGTTGAGGGGGATTTTGGATAATTTAGCCTAAAGATGAAAATTGAGTAAAAAAAAACAAAAGCTAAAATAACTTATACTCACATGTTTTTTCTTTTTTCCTTTTATTTTCAAATATTTTTAAGTTGACCATTCCGATTTTTAGAAAACTGTTCCGGTTCTTGACTTAATAGCAATTTTCGGCCCAATGATGAGTAAATAATGACTCAAAGCTGCCTAATTACAAAAACATCAGAATCCGGGCCGACGTTATGACCAGTTGACAGTCCAACTGGTCAGACCATCCAATCCAGTCTGATTTTAAGAACATTGGCCTATAGAGCTTAACAAGTCATAGTTCAAATGGTCGAATCGGTTGGACCGTCCCATTTGATCGGGGATGTAGTAACTAAATTAATATAATATTATATAAATATATAATAATTTAAATATAATTAATACTTCATCCCGATTAATATTTTTTAATAATAAGGCAAAATAATATTAATTATAAAATAGAAACATTACAAAGCATTAATTATGGTATAATAGGAAAAAAATTAACCACATTATTAAGCAGATGGGCCTTAATCCAATTAAATAAAAAATTTAACAAAGCCATAAAATATATCCAAAAGATGAAATAAAAATGTATTTTAATTATATATAAGATATCATGAATATAATTTAAATAACAAAAATTCATGAGAAAATGACATATAACTATTATTTAGATTTCAAAATTTTAAAGCAGTGATTTTTTAAAAACTTGAGTTGTTAATTGTAACACAATTTTAGTTAATTACGTTACTCTTATAGACAGCATAACTAATTTAGGATTTTAAAATTCAAATGGTATTTATATGTCATTCTTCCAAAATTCATTTTTGAATTATAATAGTGGACATTATTAATTTTTTTAAAAATTATAATTATATTATGATATATGTAAAATAAAAATTAACTGTTGAAAAACATGTAAAAAATAAGTACTGTAAAATATTTTTCATTTCATTTATAAAAAATATTTTGCATTTCAAATCATTTGGTGGGATTAACTTATTTATAATAAAATTATAATGTGAATCTTACCAAAAAAAATTATAAGGATGCAATTGAGTAAATAAAAAAAACTACTAAAATAATTTATATATGATTTTTTAAATAGTCAAATCATTTTAAGTTGACCTATAGGTTTTTAAAAAACCAATACGGTTTCTGCCCAAATGACGAGTAATTAATGGTTCAAAGTGGCTTAACTATAAATGTAAAATCCATCCCAATGTTATGATTGGCTGATGGTCCAACCGGTTTGACTAGTTAGTATGATCTAGTCCGATTCTCAAAACAGTGATATGACTATTGCTTTTAAAAATAAAAAATAAAGTACTTCAAAAATATAAAATACTTAGCAGTGTATTGAAAATATTTATTTGACCACAAATGTTAAATATAAAATATAAAACACTTAAAATTATAAGTCAAATGCCAAAATGTTACTGCCACTATACCTAAATATAAAACTTAGTTGTTTTTTTTAGAGAGTTAATGAAGGTAAATAAGTTATTTATCAAATGATATATTGTGTATGATTAAATTATATATCAGTTTATAAATTAATTTTTTTTACAAAAAAAGTAAATATAAATACTTTAAGGTAGTTTAATTACTTTAATTAATTTTTCCACAAAAGTCAACTGGTTTTATATTTAAGACCATATTGACATTTTTTTCAAATAATCTCATATAAATTAGAAAAATATAAAAATTATGTGATGGTAAAAAGCGGCCAATGAAGAGATGATGTGTAACTAACTAAAGTTCGAGGGTTTTATGCATTTTAGCGCTGTATCAGCAACAACAATACTAATAATTGATCACCATCACACCATCATTATCACTTTAAATGCCCACTTCTTATGGTTTCTTTGGGATGGCTTTTAGAGCCCACACGATTGAGGGAGCTGAATTCACATTGTGTGCTTTCGACTTTCTTTCAATTGTTTGTGATATATATATATATATATTGTTTTCAATTGGGCTTTTGGAACAAAAACGCAGCTTAAGCCATAAATAAAATATTTTTGCTTGTGGATTTTTTTCCACGGACAAAGCAAAAATGGTTATGAAAGAGAGATGTTGGGTCTCACTTTTCTTGAAAATTTGAAATACGCCCTGGTCCCTATGTAAGCTTCAAATTTGTGAATTAGCTTATCTCAAATTTTTTATCCTTAATATGAATTCACTTAAAAGTTAATAATCATTGTTTTCCATATTTATTCTTACTTATTTTCATTGGAAATAGAAAAAAGATGTAAGAAAATTAGTTAAAATAAACTTTAATAAGGATCAGAGTGGTAAATTTTTATGATAGTACACTGATTTAAATGCATAAAAAATGTAGGGAAAAAATGCATAAAAATTTAATTTGTTAGAATTACTTGATAAATTTTCAAATTATACTCTAGTGGTTGATTTGGTATCTGTTGGAGGTAGAAAATTGTGTTTATAAATATGTCTTGAAAAGTGTAAGTAGTCCACAAAATATATAACACAATATATGAACAAAACAATCAACAAAATATAAGTAAAAAATATAAAATTAGGAAGATTATTTATGAAACAAGAAACATTTATTATAAGTTTTTAATTTTTAGCGTTCGTAATACAAAATATTCTTATCAAAATCAATTCTAAAAAAGATAATAGCAACTGGATATTTGCAATATCATTAACATAATATAAAAAAAAACTAATAATATTATTATCATATCAACTTTTTTAAAAAAATTAAAAAAAAATTCATACAGACCTAAAAAGATTGGCTCTTTAGCTTATATGGCTGGCCTTTTACGCCCTCTAAGCCTTTTTAAACTTTCTTTCATTTTTAAGGTAAAAATTTGAAGTCTTTACAAATTCAAGGTCTAAACGGGCAGCCCAACGTTTTTCCCAGCTCTACATATATTTGCTGTCAGTCTATAAGGAATGCTTTGTTGAGCGGTGGCCAAAGAAGAAGCCGAACGTAGGGTTAAAAACTTGTGTTTCTACTGCCATGAAATTTTTTTATCCACAATGCCGGAGGGTGCAGCTATATTTCATGGCCTTTAGAGAAGACGAGGAAGGCTAGAAATTCCAATCCTTGAGCAAGAAACAGAGGATGATGAAGAAGAATGCCCCCTCGTAACTACCTGATTTTAGTGGCAAAGGATTGGAAGGATCCTCGAGCTTCACACCTATGACCTTGGCATTGAAGTGGCTTAGGAGCATTAAAAATGCCTTTCCGGACTATGAGTCACTCTCAACGTATCTCTGGTATGAAGAACAGATTCTCACACTCCAAGCGAATCCTCCTACTACAACTAGAGTGAAATTCCAAGGAGAGGAACTGCAACAGAAATTCAAGATGTTCTGGATGAATTTCAAGGGGTATTTGATGAGCCACAAGGCCTCCTTCCAATAAAAACGGGGCACAGCCATCCTATCATGTTAGGAGAAGGCACTAAACCCATCAGCTTGAAGCCAAATAGATATCTCCTTCTGCTTAAAAGAAACAGAAAAAAAAAGAAAAATTTCACTTCAAATCTTGGTTGAATGGTTACAATAGAAATTCAAGGGCTTTGTTCCTTACAGGAGGGTGTTCAAGTTATAACAGCTCTCAAAATATATGTGCAATAGGAATACGATGCTCATCATGTACATGTCAACCTATAGAAATCAAAGGAAGCTCTTGTGGTTAACTGAACTCGGACCAATGAAGATGATCACTGAACTGATGTGTTTTAGACGTGGACAAGTTCAGATGTTTTTTCCCATTAAGAGAACATTCAAATAAAAGAACTAGAAACTGACTTCTTAAAATTGAGTTTCAACTTCATATTATTGAAGTTTCTTGTATTTTTCAACATCCACAAAAATATAAAGAAATCCTTACATCACAAAAGAGGAAACAATGGTGTTCATCCATCCCTCAGTTTCATTTGGAACATCCCATAAATCCTGCATTGGAATCACATTTTCATAATTTGAAATAGTTACATGAAGGGTGGGGAAAAATAACTAGCTCAGTTACTATTTCTTTTAAAAATATCAAGAAGAGAAAGAGTCAAATCTAATTCTCAAGCAAGCAACTAAAATGAGGACAGCATCATATTCAGAATCAATCCAATTTATTTAAATTATTCCGTATATCAGCTTGTAAATATGCCTTGAACTTATCTTCAAACCTTAAACACATTAAGAATTAAAAATGGTCATCGTCCGAACTCTGTCTAAAAAACCTAACTCAATAAAGAATAAAGACATTAATCAATATTTAGTAGAGCTAAAATTAATGATTCATTCAAACAATTTAGAACTACAAGAAAATTTCCCCAACCGCATGGCATTGAATTCAAATATACACATCCATATCAAGAAATGGCTAATTTAGTGATCTAATGTACTTCAATTAGAATCAACGTGTGGTACATTTGACAGAGTAAAAGCAGTAAGTTCACAATCGCCATGTATCGTTTGAGTGTTAGCTTGAACCCAATCAATTTCATGCCTTGATGTATTAGTGAGACTACCTTTCTATATATATGTATAGTAATAAGTTATAGATAACATATTGCTATGCGCAAAATTACTAAATCAGCATCTCAGTAATAGTAATACCCATATTCCTGTGTAGCTCGATCATCAAGCTCATCAAATAACATGTGGCCTCATAACATAATATCATTAATCAAAACTACCTTAAAGAAGTTTCAATTAGAAAATATAGGATGAAGTTAGGTACGACTTCTGTTATTTCTTCCTGATACTCTTCATCAACATCACCCTCCTCCTCATCATCATTCTTCTGTGGTACAACTTCCCAGTTCCCTAACTGGTCAAGAGAAGCCTTTGCCTTCTTGAAATTGCTTCCAATTCTCCTACACTCTGCCACTGACTTTTGCCCAATCCCAAATTCTTTCGTCAGTGCCTTTTCTTCTCCATCTTCATCTCCTCTCTTTTCCTCTTCTCCTTGTGGGGATCAACTAGTCCTATACCAGCTCATGACCGTCGAATATCAATTCCTACAGAGGTTCAGCTCTGCCTGAACACTCCTGGGCATAGAGATCTGCATCACAGAAAAAGTTTTTGTTTTTGGTATGGTGCTAGCAGTTCTCTTGAACCTAGTCAAACTAAAGCATGATGCTGTTTCAGGATTTTACTAATCGCCAAAAGATAAGTTTCTGCTTTCACGTTTGATATAGAAATTACACATAGCCTGGGTTAGCAAACTATCATCTAAGAAGCTTGACAAAAAAAAAAAAACAAAAAATAAAACTATCATCTAAGAAGCATAGGCACTGACACCACAAGACCAAGAAATATGTAATTTCCATGAAGAGTGGTTGACACGTCAGACATGGCACAGTTCATTTTCTAAATTGTCAATATAGGTTGGGAACTTTCTTTTCTCAAAAAAATCAAGATTGCTGGATTCTTCGATCATAGATCAATCTACCCAAAGCGAGTATCAACCATCAGGTATAGCCCTGTGCACTTGCATCCGATCCTATATTGCCATACCCTATGTTGCACAAAATACGAGCAATTTCACACACACACACACACTCCCTCCGTTCCTATTTATAAGATCCAATTGACTTTTTTAAAGAATCTTAGAAAAATCATAAAAAAGCTAATTACATTACTTAATCATATCATATATCATATTTTATTATATTATATATTAGTTGAGTCAAACAATATAATTTAAGGAAAAACGATAAATTTTGATGTCTTAAAGTAATGTAATTAGTTTTTTTAGGATTTTCCTACGATTCTCCAAAAAAGTTAACTGGGTCTTACAATTAGGAACGGAGATAGTATCACTTAAACTTTTAGGTTTTGCCAACGCATTAAAATCACCAAGGCATAAGAAATTAAAAGTAGTAGCATTTATATGCTTTTAGAAACATAATTCTGGCAGCTTAACCACTTTGGCTATCTATAACGCTCCTGAGGACGTGGGAAAAAGGATGTTATATGTAATTTACAATAGGGGTGATACAACTTCTGAGTCCTGGAAGCGAAACTTAGTCAGCTTATGCATTCCAAAGTTTTATTGTATTTCTTTCTATCTTCAAAGGCAGAAAAACATACATTGCCGTATTTTCATATGTCACTCTAGCACTGAATCATAAATTTTTGGAAAAATTCTAAAAAAAGACCCTCTAAATAGGGAAAAAACAGGTTAGAACAATGAAATGGGGAAATCATAAATCATTTACTTTTGTACTTTTTTTTTCCTTTAATTACAAAAATGTTACTGGATTTTTAACAACACGAGTATCTTAATTCACAACAAGAGTATTTCAATTAACAACAATAGCATAAACAATTCATTGTTAATTGATATACTCTTGTTGTGAATTAAGATACTTAGTTGTTAAAAATCCAGTGGCATTTTTGTAATTACAAAAAAATATAAAAATGACTGATTTATAATTTTCTTGCTTTGACCTGTCTTTTCTTTATTTAGAGTGTTTTTTTTTTAGGATTTTTCCAAAATTTTCTCCAAAAACCGTGGAATTTTTTTTTTTCAAAAAATAAAGCACACATAGGCAGACAAGAAATTAATACCTTTCTGGAAAATGATTCAGAAGGACCAAACGCTTCTGGAGGAAGAAGCTGAAAGAGATCACTCATGTAGCCTTCATCCGTTTCGGCTCTCCTCGTCAGTCGTCATCACTCACTTCCCTCTTGTCTCAGGCAGCGACCGTCCCGGAGTGCACGTCTTTAATAACTGCGTGGGCCCATTATTAGCCTTAGAAAGCTTCCGAATTGGGCCTATTGAGATTAAAATGTTAAATAAAAGCCCATTATCTATTTTGTTGTGAGTGAGTAGCCACCACGCAGTAAAACTGTAGAAGCTTGTATAGGGCCAGAACATAACGAATTCAGCTGAGTGGACCCCATATTACCAGAGAGCAGACAAACAGTTAAAACGCCCAAGCCTTTCGTTTCTCTTTCATTGCGATCTTGACTCTTTTTTTCCTGATTCTTTGCGAAGTGCAATTCGGCTTCAGAAATTCCGAGTTGGAGATTAAGAAGTGACAACAGACATAAACGTAAAGAAATTCAGAGTTTGAATTCTGCTTTCTCTGTTATTGGTTTGAGAGGAAATTACAAATTTGACGATGGCTAGACTTCACCGAAAACCCTTTTCTCTTTCTTTTCCTTTAATCTCTTTTCTTGTCCCGATTCTGAATTTCAAATCTCATTATTCTTGCCAGGAAATAAACGAGTATAGTTCACAAATACGTTGATCATCGAGAAAATGGTTTACAAGTGCCACTATATGCATCTCATTTTCATTGTCTTCTCGGTAATTTTGACTTCCCGGGGTTCTGTGTCTACTGATTTGGCTTAGGGTAACTTAGATAAATGTTGCATATTCACACTTATTATAATGTCTTTCTTCGTCTTCATTAAATTGTATTTCTTGTATGTGTATAGTCGTATGTTCTCCTGCAAACTTGTACAATTGATGATTCATTATCATTTAGACTACCTTTGACAAATTTGTCACACAAATTAAACTGCATTTCTTGTAATAAATCTTGGACATTTATATGAGGCATTGAACCAGGCTCCGATGTTGGAGAACTAGAATCTTGAAGATCCTTGTGAGGAATCTTGGACTGGAGAATCATGTTCTGGGTCGTCAGTCATACACTGGTAATGCAACAATTCTACTTCGATAATGCTCTCATATATTAGATTTTGTAAAGTGCATTAAAAACATGATCCCTTATTTGTCCCTTCATTTCATGCAGTAAAATTCAAGGATTGATTCTCACAGGACATATGGGAAAGTAGCTCCCTAATCTCACACAAAACTTGAAGATGAAGCAAGTTATTACATGTATATTCAAGTCTTTATATGTATAATAATGTGAAGATTCTATCTACCGAATATTTTGTACTATGCAGGTGTGTTGTTTCTCTATGTCTGGCACATCAGGGTCATTGGTTTGTTTCTTTGTAATGCCTATACAGACCAGAATAACTGACATTAATGTATGCCCCTATTGGTATTCTACCATCCTTCCTTTTCTGTATGCCTTAGGGTCTGAGTCCTCTACTACTTGAACCGTATCCTTCCTTGCATGTATCGTATCCATCCCCTACCAGTACCCCTCTATTGTCCACATTGTTCAGCCTAGGTCTATGCTGATGGCTCATCCCTACTACCCTGGCTAGAATAGTTAGGCAACATCTCCCCTTAGATGTGCCCATTAGACCTCCCGACAATTGGGCAACACCTCCCACTTAAAAATCCTACTTATGTCCGAGACCCTAGGAAAGCACCTCCCACTAAGAAATACTATCTTAGTTTGGGACAGTTGGACAACACCTCCCCCTAGGAAAGACTATCCTAGTCTGGAACAATTGGGCAGCACTTCCCCTTAGGAAGGCTTATTTTGGCCTAGATAGTTGGACAAAACCTCCTCTTAGGTTCACTATGTGGCCTACCCAATTGGACATAACCTCCTTTTAGCTACTCTAATAACAACTAGAAAATAAAGGAATTTAAAAAATGGAGGGAACTAGAACTTACTTGGATCGAAGGTCGGATTGAGACTGCTCGAAATTCCATCAGAAAAGGCTTCTTTAAGAGAGGGGTAGGAGTGCTTCAAGAGGAAGGGAGCACGGTTATGAAGAGAATGGTGGGGGTCTTATTTATAGTTGAAGGGGAGAGGTCAAAGTGTAAATATTTAATTGGATCTTTATCCGTAAGGTTTCCCAAAACTTTTCCCCTTTTTGACAAGCGTCCCCTTCTACATTTTTCCAAAATTTCGCATGCAAAAATCTGACCCCTTGACCAAGCTAGGATGGCGCCAACTTTGGGTGGACCCTAGGCGTCCATCTGTCTCAAATTATATTGATAATTTCCATTAGATCAGCCCAAAACTAGAAAATTCTAGAAAATTTTGTAGTCATCCAAAAATTCCAAAAATTTCACAGAAAATCTCTAAACATACCAGGACGCTACTATTAAAATTTTGTAATTTTGAGATATATAGAACTCCTAGAATAAATTTTCTTGTAAAACCCTTTTATTGGTATTTTACCAATTTTCAATCATTTTTGCTACATAACTAGTTTTCATTTCTGATTTTTACTTCATAAAAAATTTCCTAAAATAATGTACTAATTTTCATATATCCCAATCTAAAACACTGAGGTCCTAATATATATGATAATATCAGTTTTTGGCCTAAAACTCTATCTAGTCAAAATTTATGAAAATATTCAAAAATTCATAATCAATTCCTCAGACCTTGAAACAAAATTCTAATTGCGCCATATTGTCCTGGACGCCCTCTACTATTTTTTAGGATTTGATGGGAATGTTTAGGGCTCTTGTACCTATTCACATTTTGTTGGAAACTTTGCAGAATTTTTTCTCATTGCACAAAGGTCCTTCCCCAGATTTCACTTCAATTGTTGTGAGACCTCTCAGTCCTCTATAAACTACGACCCTTGGTTCATTTGGAATACCTCATCTAGGCCTAAAAAAAATCAAGGTACGACATTCGGTCTACCCAAAAATACTATTTTGGCCTTCAAAAATTCCAGAATGTTACAATTACAAGGGTAAAGATGTAGAGACCGTTAACGAGAGAACCGAGGCCCATGCAATCATCACCGTAAGAAACCTGCAGCACTGCAGTTAAATTTTATTTTTCTTAAGACGTGCAAATACTATGTAAGATTTTGTGGCACCCAAGTTTGTAATAAATATATCAGTACTATTCTTAGGCTATTTCTTGCTTATTATTAAACTGCACTTGTGCTCTCTAACAAATGAGGATGGTAGTGACTTGTGTTTTAATTAGATGTAATCTAAATTTCATCTTGGTTGAGCTTTGAATGAAGGATTGTGTTGAATATCTAGTTGTTCTTGGTGGTTGCCGAACACTTTCTTGTCTTGCCTCTTTGATGCACTTGTTTCATTAGTTTCTTGGCTTGTGTTGTACTGGAATTGACTTAATCTTATGATGTGATTAAGACTAAAGCATTACACCATGGAGACTCTCTTGCATAGCTTTTAATTCTCTCAATTTCACCTTCTTTTATGTTTTACCCTTTATTTTTATGGCTAATTTTGTCCTCTTTGTTTTTATACGAATTGTGCTTTGTTTCTTTTTCATTTCTATCCTATAATGCTTCCTAAACATTGCTAATTTATTCTAGATTAAGTCCTATGTTTTCTATACCAAGAAGAGGCAAATAAGCTCCTTGAGAGAATCGATCTTTGGGTCTTGCACACTATACTGCATTATCCATTACTAATTTGGGAGTACACGACTAAACTCTTCAGGAGCACATGACAATCCATAGGCAATCTCTTCCTGATAAGCATGTCAAGGTAGTGTTGAATACAATACTTAAACCTGACTATCTCCTCCCAATACCCACAACATATGCCACTACAATGGGAGGAGAAGTAGGGGGCTTTGTCGTGTGGTCAGAGCACCTCAACATTGTCTCTGTGCATAAAATGAAACCAAAGGTTTATCTTCTTTTGATCTTGGTGTAGAATAGGTTTATCTTAATAATAACTTGAGTTTCTTTTTTAGTCGATGAGGAGAAAGCACAGCA
>JBAGKO010012143.1:0-11552 GCA_037177275.1 Acacia concinna | reverse complement strand
ATTGTTCAATAAAAACTGTCATGTGTGTGTGTGTGTGTGTGTGTGTGTGTAGTGGTTGTTATTTAACAACCATCATTTATAAGTAGCATACACATGATGTTTCTCATTGAAAAACTATCATATTTATGGAAATATATATGACGGTTTTTAACCGCTATATATATATATATATATGATGTTAAAATATCTAACCACCGTATATGAGCAAAAAAAACCGTCAAATATAAACAATTCTATCGTGGTGATTCTTCAAAAATTATATAGGGTCATTAGGTATGTGTTTATCCTAATCCCAAATTAGATCTAAATCTAATCCTATATTACTTAGTCTTAGAACTTAAATTAAAATTTCCTTTATTAAAGCAAATTTTAATTTTCAATTTCACACTCAATGGTGGCTAATCATCAAATAGACCAATTAAAACAAGACTAAGTAACCAAAATTAACATCAATTATAACTAATAAGTAAAAACACACTTTAATCCCTTCATGAATTCATAATCCTCTAAGTTGCAAGAAAAATTCAGCATTATGTGCTTTAAACATAGGCATCATTTGAGGACAAAGCAATTTTAAATCAATTAGCATTAGAAAAATTAAGGACTAGACCGAACCAAACTATGAGAAAACAATGGCTCCTTCTTGAAAATCACTTGTAGACAATGAACACCAAGAAGAGAATGAGAACAGGGTGCTTGAGTTACACTTGGAATCTTGTTGCTGAGAGATAAATTCAAAACAGTAGTTGGCCGCCTCCAACTCCTCCAATGCAACGGTGAAGAAGATAGCTCTTAAATATTGTTCTTCCTCCTTGCCACATCTTGAACATGAGTAGAATAAAAATGAAGAAACAAAAAGCCACTGCCCCTCCTCTCAAAGCCGTTGCACCTTTGGTTCTTTTATCTTCAAAGATTATGATGAACTTTGGCTCCCTCTTCTCTTACTGATTCGGTCACTCAGATATGCTCGAAGAAGAAGATGGAACCATCAATGATGATGGCTGCCACTCCCTCAAAGAGATGATCAATAATGCCCTCTAAACAACCACCTCTACTCTTTTCAATTTGCAGCTGCCATTGCAATGATCAACAGCTCTTTAACTCTTCTTGTTTTCAATTAGGTTTCTTTTTGCTTTTTCTTCAAAATGGTGTGGCGAGAGTGGATCCCTTCCCTAGCGCCTCTATGGCTCCCTTTTTGTTGGCGCAAAAGGGGGTCCTCCCCTTTTTTTTTCTTTTTTTTTTATAATAAGTATTAAAATATATTTTTTAAATAGTACTCAATATTTTAAAATAATTTTGTGTCTTAAAACGATATTTTATAGCTCCCAGTATCTGACAAAAAATAGTTTAGCATATATATTGTCAGATACTGGGTACTAAAAAGAATCGTTTTAAGACAAAAAATTATTTTAAAATTTTGGGTGCTACTTAAAAAATATATTTTAATACTTATTTAAAAAAAGAAAAAAAGGGGGTGGGACCCCCTTTTGCACCAAAAGCCTGAGGGATCCGCCAAAGGATGGGATCCACTCTACCGATCACCATAAATTTAGAATACTGAGTATTAAATGTTAGAATTTACTAGCAAAAATAGTTTAATATATATATTGTCAGATACTGGGTGCTATAAAAATATCACTTTAAGACACAAAATTATTTTAAAATATTGAGTACTACTTAAAAAATATATTTTAGTACTTATTTAAAAATAAAATAAAAAAGAGGATGGGGCCCTGGTGCAAAAGGGGTGCCATGGAGGGATGCCGCTAAAGAAGGGATCCACTCTCGTAGCACATATGTATCTACTACAATTTATTCCACAAGTCAAAATAGTGCGCATTGCTATAAACAGGGAAAAGAAATAATAAAGGAAATAAATTAAAATAGATTTAAGTAGCAATTTTTTTAAATATATACGTATATATTTGGAACCAACTAAAAATTATCATTACTATATTTATTTTTTCCCCAATTTCTATTTTTTTATTAAAAACATGATATCTATATTAAAATCCCTTAAATAATGCACGCATTGATCTCTTATTAAATTTCAATCAAATATTCAAAATTATATAAATAACTCTCTAAATATTCTTAAAATATATCTTAAATATATAAAATATAGAGAGTTATAAAAAACTGACATTATATTCCACATCAACTTTATTTGTTACTGCTAACACTGAGGCCTTCAGTGACCACATTAACACTCAAGTATAGCTGCTAAAAAAGTTTACCTTTAAAAGTCTCTCTTTTAAAGATATTCAGTAGCAATCATAACTATATATATATATATATGTTTGAATAGAGAAAAGAAATTAAAGGAGAGAACTCTAAAAAATAATATATTTATTTATCATTTATAAAAATCTTAAAATATAGTATTTTTTTTATACTTTTCTTTCCATACTAACATAACCTAAAAGTTACCAGAGAATTGAAAGTAGTGACAATTTAGAATTGATGATGAAATTGAGACTTTGGTAACTTTTATAGTTGTCGTTGAAGGTGTCATTTCAATAATACTTAATAATTTCATTTCAACTCAACGATTTTTTTAAGTTTTCGATAAAATTTTAGTTTTTATTTTTTAAAAGATTCATTGTTTTATTTCGATTGGGTTATAAGCAAAAATTTTGGTTAAAACTAAGATATATATAATATAATTATATTTAATATATACTATTTGATAAATGCATTTTTTCTAATTAAATAGGTATAGATTTTGAATTATATTATATAAAATCTATTTATATTTTAAATCTAATTAATTAATTTTATAGATTTCCTCCCCTAAATCTAATCTCAAGGATAAACATAATTTTTTTTAAAAAAAATGTATCTATATATATATCTTATTTTGTGGATAATAAATACAAAAATCGGTTAATTTGGATAATAAATAAAACAATCGGTTAATTTGGTTAATAAAACAATCGGTAAATTAAAAAAATAATCCTATATTTTTTGACATATAAATTTTTGAAAAATCATAAAAATTAAAAACATATTCGTTTTTCGCCCATAATATATTAAAATGTCATTCATTTTCTGTAGAATTTAATTATAAAAGAACTACACAAAAAATATTTAGAAATTACTTCAAATTAAAAGTAATGAAAAAAAAAAAAGAGAAGGTAACAGAGGGGAGCTGAATCCGACTCACCCCTATTTATAAAACCTGACTAGAGAAAACACACAAGTTGATAATGATATGGCGAAGAGGTGGTGACGTAGCTAACACACATACTGGCATAGTGGGGGTGAGGTGGTGGTTACCAATACCTTTTTTCCTTTATTTAAAGTTAAATGTTTTGTTATACTCCGTATATCATGATGTATCAGAATTGCGGGCGCACCAATAAGGCTCATCAGTTTTGGATTTCTGAGCGTTTCGGGCCAACATCATTTTTGGGCTTTCAAAAAGCCCAATATTCCACCTAGTAATTATGTTCTGAAATGCAAAATGCCGGCACGCACAGCCAAGTAGTTAGGTCCAGTAAAATGGGTTAATTCATTTTAATGTGACAAATTAAGTTTTGAATCTTTATTAATAGAGGTAGTCATATTTAGTACTTGATAGAGTCTCAAATAGTAGGGTATCTATACTTAGCAAAAAAAAAAAAAGAAACATGCATGCACCAACGGTTATTGGATTTAACAGAAGAGACTAAACCCTTACAACACAACGAATCAAGTTTAATTTGAATCCCTATTAAAAGAAATATCTATATTTAGTTCTAGATAGCGCCTCAAATAGATTGCTTTCAATAGGAAAAAATTTAGGGAGAATTACATTGAGGTCTCAAGTAAGAAAATTAATTTTTTGACAAATTTCAGCTAGTTTCTTAGTTTGTTAATATAATTTCTCAGCTTGTCAATAATAACTCTTCACTTGTCAATGAGGACATTTTTTATATTAATTTTCTTATTTGGGATTTTAATGTAATTCTCCCAAAAATCTATGCCTAGGGAAAAAAAAAGCATGCATGTATGCTTTATGGCCCTTTTGTCTTGCATCTATTAATTGATGAATAATCAGAAAAATCAAAACCAATCAGATTCACAATTTCTATGCATCACGTACAGGAAATATATCATGCACAAGGGAGTTCAAGATTTGAAAATCAGAGAGTATGAGCTCATTCATCATTTGAAAATGATCCCTAATTATTAAAATTTGCACATTATGGACTTGTTTAATTCTATTCTCTTATTTTATGTTCTTAACACAATTCTTTAAACTAAATTTTTAGAATAAGCATTTTTAAAACATATATGGGTATTCATTCTTAAACAACATATATAAAGTTGTGCTGAAGTGATATGAAGCAATGGCTTGAATTGAATATTCATATTTGTATTTTTGAACTTGTTATAACCAATGTTTTAAAAACCGAGTTGGAAGACGAGTCGGAAAGATCAATAGGTCATGGTTCAATCAGTCGTACCAGTCGGAATGTTTAGTCAAACCGGTGACGTAATAATTAAATTAAAAACAATAATATATACCTATATAATATATATAAAGTTCCCCAATCTTAAAAAGATTTCTCAAATTTAACCGACTGTTTCATGCTTCTTTTTTTTTGAAATTTTTTTATGGTAACAAGGCTGCCTGGTAATCTGATACTAATTGGCAACCGACTAATCTGGACTCGAGGGATAAGAGTGCCGCCCATATAGGCGGGGTTATCCCCTCTTCCAACGAGAGCGCTTCCCAGGATTTGAAGATATTACTAGTTAACTATTATTTTATTCCTTTTCAAATCTTCTAATATCTTTGTCATGCGTATTAAACAAGCTTCACGATTACCTATGCGTCTTTTATTTTTGGCTTTTGTTCTCTCTCCATTAACTACTATGCTCCTTCCTGACTTCAAAGTTTTTATTGAATCACTGGTGACAATGTTTTAAAGTTTTAGAGTTTTTTTTTACCACTTTTTCTGCCTTCAAAATCATATAATACAGCGACACTCATGCTATAAATTGCTTTGATGGTAGTGAATCGTCCAACGGATGAATAATAGAGAAGCTCTACTCTATCATTTTCATCTTCTTCTTCTTCTTCTTCTTCTTCCCCTTTTCTTTCTTTGTTTTCTTTATAGATTTGGTGTTCTAACCCGTCCGGTTCTCAAAATCCGCTCAGATTCCCGGCTTAACCCTGGTTTTCGGTTTAAAGGGCGGCTTTGGACGGCTCATTTCGGGCTAACTCTATAGGCGGCCTAACTCTGTGAAATGGACCATTATTGTTTTTGGTCGATGATCAGACCTCTCAGTCTGGTTTGATCCAGAAGACATTGGTTATCACATTTGAATGCATAATTACTCATTTTAATCATCCCACGAGAGCTTAAATCTAAAAGAGTTAAATATTGTCATAGAATCATTTGAAATAATCTTCAATCTTTATCTGATGAGAGATTTTACTTGACACTATTTTAGTTACGTTCCTTTATGAACTTTATCTTATTCTTCTTCATACTATCATCTAACATTTTTCACTGGCAACATTAATTCTATGTTGGTTCCAAATTTCATAATTTTTTATTATTTATCATATCCAGAGCTTTTTTGTACGTGTTTCTTTTCAACTTGCTCATGGTATGTTCTTGTTTTTTGAGGGGTTTCTCTTCGCGGGACACCCTTATTGAATATTGGACTTAAATTTTGACATTGATAATTTTATTCGGAAGCGTGTTGCATATTTTATTTAAATGTTATTTTTATTCCAAGTCAAACATAAATATTTGTCTACCTAATAAGGACAAATTTCAACCGGCAAATTTCACCCTAACAAAATCAAATAAGGACATCTTCCTAGCAACTTTGAAGAAAATAAAAGTTCCAGATGGGTACTCAAGCAACATTTCACGTTGTATTAACGTGCATTCTCAAAAGATTGCTGTGTTGAAGAGTCATGACTCACACGTTTTGATGCAACATTTGCTTTCATTGGCATTAAAGAGTACACTGCCTTCGGATGTATCCATTGTTTTAGTTGAGTTGTGCTCTTTCTTTCGAAAATTGTGTTCGAAGGTTTTGATACATGAGGAGCTCGATCAACTGAAAAACAAAATCATCCCCACTCTTTGTCATTTGGAGATGATTTTTCCTCCATCCTTTTTCACTGTCATGGTTCACCTGACAGTCCACCTTGTTCGCAAGATAAAGCTAGCTAAACCGGTTTAATATCGCTGGATGTATCCTGTGGAAAGGTATTTATTTCCCATGTATCAATGACCCTACTACTTGTGCTCCTTATTTAGTTTAATATTTATTTATGTATTTAATTTTGTTAATAAACAAATAGGTTTCTTGAGAAATTTAAAACTTACATCAGGAATAAGGTATGGCCATAAGGTTCTATAGCTGAAGGTTATTTAGGGGATGGGGTCCTCTACTTTTGTTCATGATACATTGATGACATTAAGACTTCTTTCAACCGACCGCCCCGTGTAGACGATTGTCCCGAATCTGAGTTAGTTCTTGTTGCGTTGTCGATACCCCGCTTTGGCAAACGAGTTGGAGAAGGTGAGCTTTTCAAGATTACTGCTATTGAAAAGTTACAAGCGCATAGGCATGTCTTGATTAACTGTACTGAGGTCGAACCCTACTTTAGGTAAGAATTGAATCATCACATCTTGCCTTATGTACTAGTTATATCTCTTGAATTTCTTTGTCGCTTACAAAATTATTACTTGTAGGGAATTCAGAAGCCATGTAAAGGGGCAATTTAAGGTCTGTACATAAACTTCTTCTGAAGTTGACAAAAAGGTCCACATAGAATTCCCAAATTGGTTCGCTCGTCAAATCCTCAATGATTATAGCCTATACTCAGTAGATTTTAAAGCCCTCGTCACAGGTTCGATTGACATGCGATAAGGTTTACTGCGTACAATGTCAATGGGTTCAAGTTTTGTACGGTTCCATAGGATCAAGGTTTGTTAACCCAAAACTTGGGTGTTTATGGTACCTTCAGCACAAGGAGTTATGCGAGTACTAGTGATGGCAACATGCAATTTGGAGGCATCCCTTATTATAGCAAGCTTGTTGATGTCACCGAAGTAAATTACTAGGGTCATCTCGCGGTCACATTCTTCAAGTGTTTGTGGGCTAATACCACAACCTTACGGGGTCTAAAGATTGACGAATTAGGCATAACTTCGGTAATTTTCTCTCGGCCAATTCACACTGGGCAGTCAGAAGATGATGAGCCATTTATTCTTGCGTCTGAGGCCCAACATGTTTATTTTGTTGAGGATGAGAGGCATAAAGATTGGAATATGGTGGTTCACTTAAAGCTTAGAAACCTTTACAACATGTGTGATGGTGATAACATCGCCTACGAGAGTGACCCCTGCAAACTTGTCGGCTTTAACAACTTCTTCTCGGAAGGTAATGACACTTTACTTATAGTTAGGTGCATTCTCATTATTTACAAATTATCACAAATTAATTTAAATTTACATTTATTTCAATCATATGTATTTTTTACCACTAACAATTTGTGAACGCATTTTTTTGCAGAGATGATAAAGAATAGTGTTTCACAAATACACACCGCTATTCTTGTAAATTGTAAAAAGTCATCACATTTTTTAATTAAATGAATTTTTTAAAAAATACATTTGTAGGGGTATTAAAAATATCTTTATCTTAAATTATGTATTAAGTCATGACATTTTGAAACCAATCAAAGTGAGTAAAAAAATTAGTAAATTTAAAAACCACATTATTAAAAATTATAAACAAGTCTTATAATTTTTTCATGAAAAAAATTAATTTTTTTTAAAAAATTTGTAGGGGTTTTCGAAATCGCTACATACAGTAACTGCTATAAAAAATGTTTTACTAACCACTATTAATGTCTCGCTGATACCTATAAATTCCCCTTCCCCTACTTCATTTCTTACTTTATTCTTATTTCACTCTCTTCTCCTTTCTCTTTCTTCACTCTATTTTCTTTTTGTTTTATCAATTTTTATTCAACAATATCTCGATAGTATCAACTAATATTTCTATATGTAAGAATTTTGTTTTCACTTTACATATGATATTTGTTCATTTGTTTTTATGTGCTACTAATATTTTTCCATTATGTTTTTTAAGGCCTATTAACTTCAGCTATTATCTCCTTCTTTGATCCCCAAAAAACTATTATCTTCTTATTTCATTTCTTCATACTATTCTACAATTAATTTTTATATTAACTACAACAAATTAAGATTATATATATTCTCATAATAATTTTTATAAATAGCAAAAGTAAATTTATATCATTTTCACTATATTAAGATTTTTTTACTCACATCTAAATTCATTATTAAAAACAAAATTAAAATATTACATATATCTTATTTGAAAAAAAGTTTAAATAATTTTTTTTCATCTGTGCTTTTTTGTAGCGTTTTTGAAACTGCTATAAAATATTTCATTTTGGCGCTTACCTTGGCGCCTATTTTAAAAAAAATTGCTATATTTTAAAACCGCTACTAAGATTTTGACTTCAAAATTTAAATTTTTCTTAACTTCCACAAGATTTTTGACATTTGTAGCAATTTTTAAAACCGTTACAAAATTTCATACCAAATTTCAAAATTTTTCCACCACATATTTACAAATTCTTCCCAACAATTTTTTTTAAATTTTTTTTTCTTTTGTAGCAGTTTATTAAACTTTGCAGCGGTTTAATGAAACCACCACAAATGAGTAGCAGTTTTTGAAAACTGTTACAAAACATTTTACGACATACGATTTTGTAGTTGTTTTGTAAACCGCTACTAATGTCAAATCCTACATTTTAACTGCTACAAATATGTTTTTTTTTTGTAGTGATGTAATAAGAAAAATATAGGCAAGATGAACTAAAAATAAAGAGTGAACGAAAAAGTATATAGAACTATTAAGCTAGAAAAGTAAGGCACATCGATCAACATTGTATCAAACAACGTCATTCAAACAACGTCATTCAAACAACGAAGGACAAGGTGAACAGACTAATAGGGTGTGTATTGAACATAAAGAAGGAAAAGTATATAGAACTATTAAGCTAGAAAAGTAAGGCACATTGATCAACATTGTATCAAACAATAAATCCTCGGATGTCATTCAAACAACGAAGGACAAGGTGAATAGACTAATAGGGTGTGAATTGAACATAAAGAAGGACAATTTTTGGGAAAAACATCTTAGAAAGGAGCCTTATACCTATAATGTAGAGTATTGCTGATTTCCAAAATTGATGGCACAATATTCAACGGGAGCAATGAGAAAAGAAGTCTGGACAATGCGCAACTATGCTGAAGGAGGCATTGAGGGTTATACATGGAGAATGAAACTATAGGGAACATCTAAGAGGAAAACAGTGTCATGTGTCTATTAGGTACACTAGATGTGAGAAGTGATGGTAGGTCCATTAAAAGCAACAACCATAGGACTAAAAATTAGACCAAATTGGATCAGCCGATTCAACCAAAAAATTGGTGAACTGGACCTCAGTCCGGTCTGGTTTGATGATTGAGTCAGAGAATGATTCGACTCAGTTAAATCTGAGTCGACTCGGGAAAATCGCTGAGTCAGGCAGTTTCTCCGACTTAATATCAAATGTAGTCTTCTACAAACCGTCATCAGTAGATCAATCATCTCTTCTGGGGTTGACAATGAAGAATGGAAAAGAAGATTAGAATATAAGAAAGAAAATAACCGGTGAAGATATGATGATTTGAGGAGCTGATTTCATGAGATGGTGAGGCTCTAATTCATAATGGACTGATAGAGAGTAGATCTAAGAAGCTGGTAGTGGTTGGTTGATCTGAACTCAGATTATTGGCTAGCTATATGATGATCTTTACAGACAGATTGAAGATGCAAGAATTTATGGGTGTCTGGTTGAACTGGAAATACAAATTCAGAAGCAGAGATGGTATTTCACCTCAATGGTGGGTAATGGCTAAATGCCTAAAAGAGAAGAGAAAGGACGAGATATGTTGTGATGTGTGAATACTGAAGATAAATAATGCGTCTTGTGATTCATGTTGACATTTAAACACAAACAATAAAGCTGAAGCTTCACATGAGAGAGAGAGAGAGATAAATGAAATTGTTCATTTTTAAAAATAAAAACATTCCTACGGTAGTGGGATTGAAAAGTGAGAGGGTTAATATTATCATTTTAAAAAAATTGTTATTAATTTTTTTTAATTTTTTTACATCTATATGTAGTCTTATTTTGTTATTATTAATTACATTATAGTATTTTACATGATCAGTTTAACCTCCGGTTGAACTCTTAAACCTTGAATCCATGCCTCAACCGGTTCATTACTCAGTTTGGTTTTTTGTTCCTTGCAAATACATGAGTCCAACTTTAAGGATGGTGTTTTTGAGTAGGAGAAGGCATGGAGCCAGAGGCTAAAAGGCGTTTTTGAATAACATAGCCGGCTTCAAAAGGTGATGGGTGCGGCTTAAAAAATATATTGACTTCGCTGGTGAACATTAACTTTTGAGAGATCCGTGGTGGAGTACAATTAAATGTTTTATTGATGTAGCTTATGAATAGTAATATGAGGTTAGTGTTAAAGAATAGAGCCGGAAATTCAGGCCGGCCCGGCCCAATAGGGCTGTCCCGTGACAGGCTCGAGCCTAAACAGGTCGGCCCGTTTAGGCCCGAGTTCAAAAAATACTGAATTTTTGGGGCCCAGCCCGCAAGCTTTAGGCCCGTTTAAAGTATTTTCTTTTTTATGCGTTTGAAGTCTAAAATAATTAATTTAAAACATAAATATTATCAAAATTAAATTAAAACACCACATAAACATAAATAAGAAGTCTAAAAAGTCAAAAACTAATGTCCACAATATAAAAACTTACTAGATGAAATTAAATTATAAACCATAAACTAAATATTAAAGTCTAAACAATACAAATAACACTATCATTTTGTTCCCCAAGACCATCATCACTTTCAACATCATTTCCGAGTCCGAACAATGTGCTCATCTCCATCACTTTCAAGAGATAGATATTCAACCTTTTCATTTTTCAATTTGTTTTATTAGTTTTTTCTTTTTTTCTTATAGGTTGCATAACATTTAGACTTCCTCAAATACAATTAAAAAATTTTCTATTTAGTTGTCAAAACTAAATTAAAATATTAAACATAATGTCTATTATCAAATAAATAACTTGATAAAGACATAAACTATAAATTAAACACTAAACAATATGAATAACATTATCCATTTCATCTTCTCCATGCCTATAATCATTATTATCATATTTTTCATTTTTTTTAAAAAATATATAAATAAACGGGCCTAAACAGGCCAGCCTGTTTAAGCCCACGGCCCTACAGGGCCAACCCATTTAGGTCTAACTTCATTTTCAAGTTCTAAATTACTTAAAAGGGCCGGCTTGACAGGCTCGGCCCGAATTCCTGGCTCTAGTCCTTCTCACGTGGTTTGCTTTTTCCTGTTTGTGTAGCGTGGAGTCACTTCATATAATTTGCAATTTGTGCGTTTTTGTCGACAGACAGTACTCAAAATCTCTATATA
>JBAGKO010012113.1:0-11553 GCA_037177275.1 Acacia concinna | reverse complement strand
CCTTACAACGCGCAACTTTCTTGGACCGATTGTTTGATTGGCTGTGTTTGTCAGTTTGGGTATGAAGGGTGTGAGTACAGGTACCACTTGGTCTGCTTCCTCATCACCCAAACCTTGTAACCCACTATGTCTACTGCATCTTCTTCTTTGTCAGTCAAACCCTCAGATGGCATCCTCCCAACTCTACTGGTGAAACCTATGAACCCGATCAAGAGCTTAACGGTTGCTGAGATGTAGATTTGCTGTGATAAGGGATTATGCTATACTTGTGATGAGAAATTTTCCTGGAACCACAAATGTCCTAATCGTCAATTTTTGTTACTTCAGGCCAATGAGGAAGAATTACCATTGTCTGATATGGCGCCACCTGTAATTATGGAGGATTCAATCCTGAATGCCATTTCTGTTGACTCAAAGGTCCCTCATGTGTCCTTCCATGCTTTTCATGGGTCTTCTAGTCGCACTACAATTCGGTTTGTGGCACTATTCAGGGTACTTGTTTTCAGATTCTATTGGACGGTGGCAGTTCAAATAATTTTATCCATCCCCGTATTGTGTCGCATTTGAAGCTTCCTCTTCATTCTTCTAATGATAGGGTTTTGGTGGGCAACAGTTTGATAATGAAAGGGGAAGGCATGGTTTAGAATTTTGTAGTTAATATTCAAGGACATAATATTACCTTGTTTGCTTTTGTTTTGCCTATTGCTGGTTCTAATGTGGTTATCAATTCATTCTGGTTAGCTACTTTAGGCCATCATATTGCTGATTATAGTTCCAATTCTATTAATTTTTTTGTATGGCACTTTTATTACTCTCACTGGAACACATGAACCCTCTTCTGAACCTCTTCAGTATAATCATTTTCTATGTATCCAAGCTACTGATGCTTTACAGGAATTATTCACCCTTGAGTATATACCTTTAGCCTCTTCAGTATCTTGTGATTTTCTAGCTGATTTACCCCCCTGTTTTTTTGCAATTGTTGCAACAATTTGTGGTGGTTTTTTCTGAACCTTAAGGTTTACCACCCCTGATTCACATGATCATGATATTCCTCTTCAGGAGAGTGTACAAGTCGTAAAGGTGAAGCCTTATCATTATCCATTTAGTCAAAAATATGTTATTGAACATATGGTGATTGAAATGCTTAACCAAGGCATCATTCGGCCAAGTACTAGCTCCTTCTTTGCCCCTGTTTTACTTGTTTGCAAGAAGGATGGCATCATCATCACGGTCTTTATGAACTGTTGGTTATGCCATTCAGATTGACTAATACTCCAACTACTTTTCAAGAACTCATGAATGATTTATTTTGGCCTTTCTTATATCACTTTGTCTTAGTATTTTTTGATGATATTTTAGTTTATAGTCCTGATTGGATCCTCCATTCACAGCATCTCAGGATAGTACTTGATTGCTTCAACATTCTCTTTTTGCTAAGTTGTCTAAGTGTTCCTTTGCCTGTGATAGAATTGATTACTTAAGACATGTTGTCTCCTCCAATGGGGTCAAGATGGATCCTGGCAAACTCACGACAATCAATGATTGGCCTATTCCATCTTCTGTTTCTTAGCTTCATGGATTTTTGGGGTTAACAAGCTATTATAGGCATTTTATTCACCATTATGCCCTGATTTCTACTCCCTTGACTAATCTACTATAGAAGGATGCTTTTATTTGGACGAAGGAGGCGCAATCCACTTTTCAGACCCTAAAATAGGCCCTTATGCTTGCACTAGTTTTGATTTTTTCAGACTTTACTCAACCATTTATTGTTGAGGTTGATGCTTTAAGATCCGGAATTGGTGCTGTGTTAAGTCAACAGAATCATCCCATTGTTTATTTTTCCAAGAAATTGTCTCCAAGAATGCAAGCTCGATCTGCTTATGTGTGTGAAATATATGCCTTAACTGAAGCCGTTTCAAAGTTTAGGCATTATTTAGTGGGTCACCCTTTCATCATTCGGACAGATAAGGAGATTTTATGTCATTTAGGTAATCAAGTCATCCAAACTCCTGAACAAGAAGCTTGTTTACTGCGGCTGTTAGGTTATGATTACAAAATTGAATACAAATCAGGCAAGACTAATATTGCTGCTTATGCTTTATCCTACTCTTTCATGGCTATTTCTTTTTCTACTAATGATTTGTTTATTCAATTTCAAACTGCCATTGATGCTTCTGTTTTTTTGACGGATCTTCGTCAGCAATGGTTATAGAGTTCAGGCAATCTTGTTCTTCAAGCAGGGACTGGTTTTGCTAAGTGAGGATAATGCTCTTACTAATCTCATTATTTTTGAGTTCATGGCTCTAAAACAGGGGGACATGCTGGTATGGTTCGGACTCATGCCACAATTGCTGCTGAATTTTGGTGGAAAGGAATGCGTAGAGATGTTAAACGCTTTATTCATCAATGCTTAATCTGTCAGCAGGAAAAAACTCTTCAAGCTGCACCTTATGGTTTATTACAACCCCTGCCTATTCCTTCTCACGTGTGGGAAGATGTTGCTATAGATTTCATCACCGAATTACCTATTTCAAAAGGGTATAATGTCATTTTTGTGGTAGTTGATCGTCTCTCTAAGTTTGCCCATTTTCTACCATTAAAAAATCATTATGGCTGAGTCAGTGGCTAAAGTTTTTGTTTTGTTACTATGCTTGGCATTCCTTGCTCAATTGTCTCATATCGTGACAGAGTTTTCACAAGTTCTTTTTGGAAGAAATTATTCAAATTGTAGGGTACTTCTCTTTGTATTAGTTCTTCATATCAGCCTCAAAGTGATGGACAAACAGAGGCTTTAAATTGGTGTTTGGAAATGTATTTACGCTGCTTTGTACATCACCAACCTCGGCTATGGGTTATATGTCTTCATTGGGCTCAATTTTATTACAATTCCTCCTTTCACACGTCGATTGGTATGAATCCTTTTCGTGTGGTCTTTGGTCGTGACCCTCTTATGCTTATTCGTCTTGATCAATCCTTTCATACTCCAACTAAAGTTAAGGATCAATTGGAATTACATGACACCATCATGTTGCAGTTGAAGACCAATTTACAGAAGGCATAACACTGCATAAAATTTTATGCTGATAAAAAGCGTACTGAAATGGAATTTCAAGTAGGGGATTATGTTTTTGTGAAACTTTGTCCACATAGACAGCATTCCATTCATGGTCATACAAATCAGAAACTCTTTTTGTGATATTTTGGTCCATTCTTAGTTCTTGAACGCATTGGTGCTGTTGCTTATCGTCTCCAACTACCTAATGATGCACGTATTCATCCTGTTTTACGCGTTTCTTTTCTCAAGAAATGTTATGGCAATCCTGATCTTCAATACCAGCCAGTTCCTATTCTTACAGATTTATTAGGCCTTGTTCTACAGCCACAGGCTGTATTAAATAAGCGTTGTGTTAAGATTTGTGATACATGGGTACAACATGTATTAATTCAATGCACTAATTTGGACCAATATTTTTGGGAAGATTTACTTCTTTTCTAGTAGCAATTTTTTGATTTTGACCTTGGGGACAAGGTCCAGCTTAATGGGGAAAGCATTGTCATGAATGGGCCTCAGAGTAATTAAGAGATATTGGCCCAAAGGACCATAGACCTAAATATATAAGAATGAATCAGTGAACTAGAACTATTGTGCCATGTAGGAGCAACATAATTTGCAAGAGGACATGGAAAGTGCATGAAGGTGATGCTTAAAGAAAAGAAAGGGGATTTGCAGAACCGTATGGATGATTTTTAAAAGATCTCTCTCTCTAATTATTCTCTGTTTACCCTATGATATTTTTGCTGGTTTTTTTCTTAAGCATGTTTTGTGAATTTGCCAGATATTTCTGATTCAGTACTTGATGTGGACAAATATGCAATTTAGAATTCTCTGTAATAGTGACTATGTTTCTTGAGCTAATAAAGCAAAGATAGATTGCTTTTAATTTAGCGAGTTAATATTTTTATATAGCATTTGTCTCACAATGCATGACTGTTGGCATCACACACACACACATGAAGTAATAAATTAAAGAGACCATAATGTATGCAAGAAAGGTTTCATTCTCTATGGATTTCAAAGATTGACTGTCATCCAAATAGAGAAGGTATATTACATTGATGGACATATGATACGAACTTCTTTCAAAGTTTATTTCGTATGATATTTTATTTAATTTAGTTCTGTGCTAATGAAAATGTTTGTGTAGGTTATTGTTTTCTTTCAAAGAAGGGCGTTGTTGCTGATCTCACAGCTGAGAAACCCCACAAAGAGGTGACGGAAGGTGCTATCTTCTCCAAATTGTGATTTGATTGATGATAGATTGTTGTACAAGATATAAACACAAGGTAGTCAGATAATTAATATTTAGCAATTCCCACTTTGTGCATTGCACACTATAGTTTATGAGTAATAAATTGTGGAACTGTATAGTCGCTTTTGTTTAGTATGGAGAGCTAAGTACATATAAATCATTCAGATGTGATATGAATGTTCCATATCTTATTTTCTTAAAAAATCTATATATATTTTTTTGAAAAAAACTTACTTTAATGTGTATAATATTTTTATTAATGATAATTCAGTAACTATTATTTTTTTCAAAAAATAATTTTTGTACTTAATTATAAAAATTTAGTTTTGTTCTTTTAGAAAAATCTAATCTGGATGGTTCATATATACTTATAGCTTTAATTGATGATTTGTTTAGAGTTTAAGAAGATGTGTAGCTTGTTTTCTGTAATTTAGGGCATGCAGTGATGTAATTACTATTTTCAATGTTTGATCATCTAGAGTGTAGTTGTTTTCTTTTATGCAAAGAATTGGATGTAGGTTCAAAGTAAGAGAAATAATATCAAAAAAATCCCCATTGACCACTAAGGCACTATCATTAACAAGTTGAGGATTTATCGTTGATAAGTTGAGAAACTATCATAGGAATTGTCAATGAATTATTTCCCTTCATTGGGATTTAAATACAATTCTCCTTCTTTTTTATAGTGACAATTTTCATCTTTCGAACCATGGAGATTACAAAATACAATACAAATTACGCTAAAATCTCATTTTCTCACCATTCATCCCTTACTTTATATCAAGCTATTATATTTGTCAAACACACATGAATTTAAAATACAACATGCTACTACATCACATGAACTATTTCATAAATTAATTTTTCATTTAAAACGTGGGAGATAAAAGAAAGATATTTTCATCTAGATGTTGACCATAGCTAGCCTTCAATTGAAAGGACTAACAAAAGACGAAGTTAGGCAATTGACTTAGTATAATTTAAAATTATGATTGATAAGCACATTCACATAAATTTAGGCAAATTTTCTCTCATATAATTACTCTATACATCTCAAAATTATAAATGAAAAGTTGCTTTTAACTTTTAAGCCTTTCCAAGCACAAAAAAACTCAACCACAAATAAGAGCATTCCATCGTCTTCTTGATGCTCTTTTCCCACTACCCTCTCATAAAATCCAAAAAAAAAAGAGCAGAGGACGGAAGCCATAGAAGAATTTGGTCCATGAATGCTCATGCAGAAGACAACTAAAAGCCATACTCCTTAGTCTAAAGTCAACGGTAGGGTGAAAAAGGGACAACAGCAGGAAAGATCGAACAGTAGGATACGTCTAATGTTCATTTAACAAAGTCGAGATTTGCAACACTGAAATGTGAAAACTCTCTCTCACACACACATTCATCCGATTGCTTTCTTTGCACAGTCCTCACTAACTTTTCCATCAACTGCCACCTCATCTCTTACTCCTTCTTTCTTCAATAAAAAACTTCACTTTTCTCACCCCTCCATCTCTATAGACTTTACATCTAAAGTCATTGCTGTTTTGCTTTAAAATAGGTGACATCCCCGTGTGATGCATGTATAAGTTTTGACCAGTAGTGTCATTACCAACTGACGGATGTTAAAAAATTTTAAGTGTACTAATTGCTTTTGTGTCATGAGATGGCTTAATGCTCATTCGTAATATTAAGTATAAAATTTGTAATTGTAAGACAAATTAAACTTTTCATATGAGCAATAACTAAATAATTTTTATTCCAATCCCTATATGGAGAATTTATGTAAGATTTCATCAATGATGAATGAGATATGAGCATAAGTATTGCTGAATGAATGCAATTAGTGGGAATAAACCTAACATAAATATCAGTGTTTCCTTATGAAAAAAAATGTTTTGACACCTAATGAATTGCGTAGTTAGAATTATAGACATATACATAAGTGATATTTTACAACATAAACAAGATTTCCTTATGGCAAAAAAAAAAAATGATCCACTTTGAGAAAAATACTAACATATTAAGAAGGTACTGCTTGCTCGCCTAGTCTCTATGGTTTGCTGCTATATGCAATTAAACCACAGACACAGGTTCGAGCTTGCATATCCCCAAAAAAAGAAGAAGAAGAAGAAGGTACTTAAACTAGCAATGAAGAAATCTTAGTAAGTAATTCAATATGCTCAATTCAACAAAATGTAAGGAAAAATGATGGTGACTCATATGAAACAATTGCTTATAATATGGTAGTAATCAGTTGATATGACTTGGCCATCTGCAAAAAAGTTGGAAAATTAGTTAGAATTATCTCTTTCATTGAAAGGAAGACTTAATAAAGATGAGTGCAATATTTCCTCATCAGTTTTATACATTAAATGCTTACTGATTGTCATTATGTGATGCTTTGGAAGATTTTTTTAGTAAACACTAGTTGTAACATTGGTTGATTTCTCTTATGAGTCAAAGACAAGAATCTTTACACCATCCATCCTTTTTACCTTGGACAAAGCAACATACAATTGTCTATGAGTACTAGTCCAAGCAAGTATAGTCCAACGCTTGACATGCATTGGCCTAACTTTTGTTAATTGTCATCTCAAAAGAAAGAAGAATTGAAAATTTCCTTCTCGTCACGGCTTGTTTTGTTCATATCGTATTACCTCAGTTGGGTCCCAAATGGGCCTGATGGTACTTGTGCTTTTCCCATAGGTGGTACTTATGCTTTTCCCACACCTCAACTAGGTTTAACATGTGTAATGTATATTTAACAGGCAACCCCAAGGCACACAACCCCGACTCTTGCTATATGATCATCGGAAATATGTGTAATATCCTGAAATTTTCGTAGACAAAAAAAGGGGTATTTTGGTCAAAAAGGTGTTTTTCGGCCAAACCAAGGGTCATACCTTGATATTTTTCAGGACTCAGATAAGGTATTCCAGATTAGTAGAGGTAGTCTGTAGAGGACTGAAATATCTTACAACAATTGAAGTGAAATATGGGGAAAGACCTCTATGCAAAGAGGAAAAATTTTGCAAAGTTTCAGGTTAGAATGCGGACAGGTCCAAGAGCCTAGAAAAATCCCAGTAAATATTACAGGGGGTACAGAACAGTATAGAATGATCAAATGATTTTTTGAGGTCCAAAGAATTTTTGCTGTATTTTGGAATATTTTAATAATTTTTAGCCAGACCGGGTTTTTGGCCGAAAATTAATTTTATAAGATATTTTGAGACCTCAATGTTCTAGATTGGGATTAGAAAAAAATAATACATTATTTTATAGAATTTATAAGATAAAAGGGAAGTCAGGGAAAAGTCTAGAGATATTAGCAAAAATTGTTGAAATCGGCTAATCGTTGGTACAAGGGGCTTTTCGGTAAAAAATTCTTTTTGGAGTTTCAGATGTTCAAATGTCCTGAAATTTTTATGGTATCCTCTTGGAAGTTTTATGGAATTGTCGTGAACTGTTGGGAATTTTTGGACATCTACAGAATTTTTTAAAATTTTCTTAAATTACGAGCCGATCAGACAAAAATACCAGTATAAAAGGGGATCTGGGTGCACCTTTTTTTGGTAGAAAAAGAAGCTTCCATTTGTCCCATTATGTATCCCATGAGGTGTCCCTTTTCTATTTTCAAGAAGGACACATGTCAAGGCAAGGAAGAGACACCTAAAAGTTTTAGGGAAAATTACATTTAAAGACCTGAAAAATTACACTTAAGGACCCAAAGTTCACCACTATAAATAGGCCTCAAATCCCCTCTTCCAAAATGTGTTTTATTCTCCCTCTCACTCTAAATATTTCTCTGTTTAAGGAGGAGCTCTCAAGAAGGAAGCTCTGGGGAAATTCCGAGTGATACGGGTCCGGACTCTGATAGAAGTAAGTTCTTTCCTTTTTCAATTCCTTTATTTTTCAAAAATTATTTTAGTAGTATTAAGAGGAGGTTCTACCCAATTGAGCAGGCCTAGATGAGAATATCTAGGGGAGGTTCTGCTCAATTGTTCAGAACAACATAGCCTTTCTTAAGGGGAGGTTCTATCCAACTAACTCGGACTAGAAAGGCTAAACTTAAGGGGAGGTTCTGTCCAAATATTCTGGACTAAGATAGCATTTCCTAGGGTGAGATGTTGTTCGAATATTCTGGACTAAGGTAGCATTTTTTAGGGGGAGATGATATCCAGATATCCTGGACTAGATATGAATTTTTAAAAGGGAGATGCTGCCCAGTTATCAAAGCTAGACAAAATAGCGAGCTCATCAAAGAGGAGATGCTGCCCAACTACTCGGCCTGAGCAGAAGGGACGGGCTAGCAATGGGGACTGGCATTCGGTAGGTGGTAAAGGGAAGACCACAAGAAGAGGGAGAATACGGTATGGGGAGAGAGAGGATACAATCTAGGCAGTAAGAAAACCATACACTAAAGGGTATAGGAAGGGTATAGTTCAAATAGGAACTAAGGTCTTAAGGGTCAAAAATAAGAATGGGTCTAAAAGGTATCCCCAGTAGCATATAATAGCATCTCTGCACTATGATCTGTATAGGCACAGCAGAGGAGCGAGCAGTAAACCAGCAAGACGACGACAAGGATCTCTAAACCTTAACTTATAGTGCTTGCTTGTTTGTTGTTTGTATTTATTGCTTGTCTACCATAGTTTGTTTGAGCTAGCATGATATGTATGAGGTGTGACTCTCTGTTTGTGTGCCTTAGCTTGATGATAGTGGTAGAGTCATGTGCATGCTCATGATACACGGTAAGTGCCAAGGGAGACAGGGCACTAGATGAGTAATACGAGCATTACATGATAGCATGACATGAATTGCATTATATTGTTATTGGTTTTAGTTGATTCAGCTATTAAGGTTTCTCCAGGAATCTTACCCCCTCACAATGCAGGTGAAGGATCAGGGAGCAGAGGAAAGGAGCGGATATAGTTTATTAAACTTCTTATTTGGTTTTGGGTTGTACATATTATGAGACTGGCCTATACATGTATTGATAGATACTCTTATGTAAAAGTGAAGCACGTTTATGTTCCTTTATCCAATTTTTTTTTGCCTTTTTGGTAGTATAAAAAAGTATTTGTGGTTCCAACGGCCACCTTAAAAGTATGATAAAGCTAATAAGGTAAGGTGTTACAATGTGCGCATGTATTCAGGTCAACTGTTGCTGGAATCCTTACTTGGTCCATACACAACAGAATGAGCACATGTATTCGGGGTCAATTGTAGTTGAAACCCTTATTTGTTCTATACCACAGTCCATCGTGGTTTACCACAGTCCATTGTGATTTATGTTTCACACCACAGTCCATCATTGTTTTGTGTTATCATGACATTGTAATTTAGAGTACCCATAGGCACTATGTCACATATATTGCATAAAGGGCAAACAAGTGCATGTATACATTCATATAGAGTATGAAAGAAAGTGCTACTACCTTAGATCTCGATTTTATATCTCGTCGTCTGTCACGTCGTTTATTGATTGTATAATCCTAAAATTCCAAAATTCATGGAAATCGTGTCAACTTCAACCCATAAAACCCTTCCAATGACATTACATTGTTAAGCCAGTGTAAAATTTGAAAATTACCAAAATGCCCTGGGTACCCATCTGGGTCCCTTACACTCAGTTTAACCATACTTTTCTAGAATTTATACCACAGGTCAATCCTACATAGTTTCACATGTAGAATCCATTTTCAACCTTATATTAGGAAAATTCAATGTCAAATTACCAAATACCCTTATATAGTCCAAGTTAGGTTTTTAGGCCTCTTTCGGTTATTTTGCTTTCTAAGGCTTTTCAAACTTCGGGGCTAACATAAACCCCCCTTAATTTTCCCTCCTGAACGCAATGGAACCATTAGAATTTCCAAATTCCATATCTAATATCCATTTCCCCTATTTGGCAGAAATTTCCCCTTTAATAATAAAAAATGTGATTTTTTTTTTCTAAAATCAACAGATTAAACTCGTTCCATTCCACTTCTAATCATTGCCTTAACCCTTTAAACACTCTTTACACATAATTTAAAGGAATTTGGGTAGCATAACAGCTAGAGTTCATAATTTCCCAAATACAAAATTCAATCCAAAATATACACAGATTCAGTCTACAAACAGTCATAGAAGTAGTCTTAAGCCGAAAGAACTGAAGTTGTAGAAGTTACCTTTGATTTCCTTCACTTTCTCTCTCTCTAGGAAGCACATTCTCTCTCTCCTTCCCCTCTTATTTTGTGTTCAAAATAAAAAATTAATCGGGGGAAATGATAAGGAGTGGTCATAAGTATCAAAAATTACAAGAAATCAGTGTTTTAAGGTTACTTACCTGAAGATTTAGGCCTTAGTTCTTCCTATGGGTTGTTATACTCTTTCTCTCTATTTCCTCTGGTTTCTGATCAAAATGTACAACTGGAGGAGGCTTAAGGATGAATTAAAATCGAAATGGGGGGGTGAAATGACCATTTTGCCCTTAATTATTGAAATTTCAGATTTCTGGGCAGAATTTTTACCCAATTTTAAAAATTCATAACTAATTGCACAGACCTCCAATTGAAGTGATTCTAAAACCCAAATGTCCCTTATTGAGTCTACTTTTAGGGAAAATAATTTCTTTTCTCTAGTAAATTTATATTTAAATATTGCTCCAGAAACTGGTGATTAGAAAGCTTTACGTGTCTACTTTACGTGTATTCAAATTTATATTCAAATCTTACATATGACATATCAAATTAAAGCTTTACGTGTCTACTTTTAGATTAGAAAGCTTCATGATTTTTGGATATCATTTTATCATCCCCAAAATTTAATATTTATTGGAGATATTGTTTATTAGATTTTCTATGTAGGAATTTTGGGGTGTTACACCACTCAAAGCAATAGCCTTAATGAAATGCTTGCCAAGAAACATGGTCCTCAATCTTGTACCAGTTAGTAGCTTGGTCTATGTTTCTTGTAACACCTTAAACTTAGGACCATTCTAGGTCACTTAACGTCCTTATACATATTTATATTCGCGGAATTTCGTAAAAATTAAAACTTTTTTTTTCTTGCTTTTGTTTCCGATGGCACCATCATTTCTAAAATACTCTTTTAGTTATAGTAAGTCAGGTCATTTGAAACCTAACTCGAAAACATTGGTAATGTAACTTTTCCTAAATCCTTCTGGTGAATCCTTCTAGGGATTTTTGGAAAAACTGTTTCATATCTTTTTCTTTAATAAAACAGGGTCTTT
>JBAGKO010012102.1:0-11554 GCA_037177275.1 Acacia concinna | reverse complement strand
AATTTACAGAAGATAAGTTACTATTTTGTCTAATACTTGTATAATCCACTTCCTCAAGTTGGTTGTCATTTGGGTTAGTGCTTAGGCCCAATTAAGTAGATAATAGGCCCATTAAATTTGCATGCACTAAGACTTAGGGGTAAGCATTAGTAGGGCTGGGCAGGTCATGACCTATGCCAAATGTTCGACCCAAAGCATGAACAATGTCACACCTCACTTTCTAATGCATTACCATACTCCATTATGGCCTTTGGAACCATTAGTTATGACTTTAAGTTGAGAAAATAAGGAATAAACATTTTAGTTTCTCGCATTACTATTCACACAGTCCTTATTTTCGACCAACTTTAAAAAATCATAACTAATTATAGAAAACTCGGAATGAGGTGGTTCTAAGTTCGTTAGAAAGCTCTTATATCCCTCTTCAGGGGAAAAATAATTCCAACCCATAATTACATAAAAATAAGCACGTGGATGCTCTCAAAAAGTACTATTCATAAGGTCAAAAAGCACTATTCATTTGGTCATTTTTCCATTTTCCTTGATTTTTGCCATAACTTTGGGAAAGCTTAACCTTCTTTGCAAAGCTCTGAATGACATGATCTACCACTCCATTTGCTGCTAAAAATACACTCTATTAGTATGTAAAGGCTCATGGTCAGATTCATTCATCCGCTTAAAATATAGCCAACCCAAATTTACATGAAAAACAACCAAGAATTCAAGTGCAAACTAATCATAATGACAATATCATGCCAATTTCACTTTTCCCTCAAAGTTCATGCAATTTCGGCAGCATAACAACTATACCATAGCATATCCCCAAATGTACATCATATCATAATAGTATACCACAACATTCCAGAATACCAGGATATATGTATATACATATACAGTCATCCAAATAGTTTCTAAAAGCAATACAGGAGACAATATAAAATCATCACATCCTCTTCTCGCTCTTGCCTCCAATGGAACATTCACCTACATTTTCAGATAAGGTAAGGTTTCTTGGGAAACCTTAGTAGCATATAGAATCCACAACTAGTAACAGTATAATGCAATGCCAGTTATGCTATATGTCATGCTTTACTACTCATGTAGTGCCTATCTCGAGCACCTACTATGTACAGGGAGCATGCACATGACTCAACCTCTATCACAATGCCAGGCACACAAGCAAGGAGTCATACATCTCATCACATAACATGCTTGCTCAACCACAACACAGTAATCAAGCAAACACACACAGCAGACAAGCAAAGCAATATAAGTTAAGGTCAAAGATCCTCGCTACCAATTACTCCTCTTGCACTGTGCAATGTCCTTCTCCTGCTTTTGAAACTCTTGGATCACCACTCTGGAATGTTCATGCACAAACCACAATGCATAATCATCAATGTATGCTACATGGTATAACCAATACATAACCAAGGATCCTTCCCTCATAAAACAAGATCTTGGTTTCACAACTCAATTAGACAATTTCAGAGGCTAATCCCACACAATTTAACCCACTGAATTCATCTGTGATATCCACATAATCAAAATCACATCATAATCCCTTAGCCAAAACATCTCATACATTAGTGCTCAAATTATTTTCTTCAATCAAATGCTTCCACATGTGTTCTTATAACCTATCTTAGGTAAAACAATATTATGAACACAATGGAATCATCATATCAATGAAAATCAAGCTCTAGCACACCCATATAGGTCAGGCCAAAACACACACACATATCTCACACATGTGATTTCAAGTCAACTCAAGCCTATACACCTTGTTATAGCCTTTTTCAATGTTTTACATTATAAAAAAATTTCAAAACTCCCTCCCCTATACAAAAACCAAATCGGATAGCACCTCCCCACCCTTGGGAGTGCCTCCAAAATGTGGAGAAAGAGAGGAGAAATGAAAGAAAAGAGTTGCTAAAACCTACCTCGAACCGATGTAGCTTGAATCGCCTCAAAAATCCAAGTGGAAACGCCTAAGTTTTGAAACTGCCAGAGCTTCGCTTGAGAAAACAAGAACCCAGGGCCAAAATGAGGGGTCTGCCCTCTATTTATAATGTCGAGCTAAGGACATGTTTGGTTCCAAGAATAGCCAAAAAGTCAACTTAAGCCACAACCCCGTTCACACTGGAGCTTGAAACTTTCTAGCACATTTTGGACCATTCAAAAAATTTTCATATACTCACAAAAATAAACAAGGGTGGTGCCATTCACTGTGGGCCCCAGGGAGTTCATCTGACTTCTTTTATCCAATAGTCTCCCCCTTATCGGCTAAAATTACTGGGAAAATTCTAGAAAATTTTATACTCATTCAAAAATTCCCAAATTTTTCCCAAAGCTCTATAAATATGCCAATAGGATACCATTAAAATTTCAGTATTTTTGGACATCTTGAACTCCCATAATCAATTTCTGACCGAAAATGCATTATTTGATAATTAGTCGATTCGAGCAATTTTTGCTTCTATCTCGAAACCACCTCCCGGGCTCAAGATAAGTTTATATATTCCTTCACATATTATACTGATTTTCCCCAATTCCAATCTAGAACATTGAGGTCCCCATTTCTCTAGAAAAATTCATTTTCAACCAAAAACCTAGTCCAGCTAAAAATAATTAAAAATATTCAAAAATCCATTGAACATTTTTATGACCTCAAAACCTTATACCAAGGCTTACACACTGTTTTGGTTACTCTTCTATTTTTTGGGATTTTACGGGAATTTTCGGGGCAACTAGACCTAACTGAAATTCAGCCGCAAACTTTGCCAAATTATTTCTTTTTACAGAAAGGTCCTGCCTCTTATTTCACTTCAATTGTTGTGAAATCTCTCTCCCCCATACAGACTAAGGCCCTCTATGCATCCCAAATATCCCCTCTAGGCTCAGACAACGTCAAGGTACGACCCCTGGCATACCCTAACTGCCTTATCTAAGCCTAAGAATTTTTGGGATGTTACAAACAAGCTGCAAAATGCAGCCCAGTGCCTGGTCCTGCCTGATAAAAGCCCTAATACTTTTGGGCAGGGCAACTGTGGGCAGGGCAGGGCTAGCTTCCTTGGCCAAATCCTCATATTATTATTCTAAAATGTAAATAAAAAAATAGCACAATAGGCATTATTTATAATTTTTTCACAAACAAGTACTATTACACATTAATAAAAGTGTCAAAGCATGATTACACCATAATCTCAACAACAAATAAAGCAACAAGAGAGTTAAACAATGATAAGTGTAGCATCCCAATTTTTAATGAATTAATTAGATAATTAATATAGAAATCATAGCAAATTAAATGGAGATAATAAGGGGAGGAAATCATGGGATTTGTTTTGATTTCTTACAATTCCTAATATGATTTATAAGATTAAGGATAAGAATTACAGAGAGAGAGAGAGAGAGAGAGAGAGAGAAAGTTTAAAGTATAAATATATATATAAATAGATTATTAAAAAATAATAAACAAATAATAATAATAAAAAAGGGGCATGTGGTGTGGGGCTTTATCTATATAAATTCACACCCAATCCATAGCCATAAAGGAGCATGCACTATGATATCGCAATTCCCAGTGCCGTTGACAATGATTATTTTGGGATTTAGAGTTTTACTTTGAGGATCAATAAGATTGATTTGTGACTTATAGTTGAGCTGGCAATTTTGCTTTGGCGAGAGGTAACCACTTTCCTCTTGTTGTGCATGCTGGTGACATGTTTGTGAGTAGTTATATATATATATAATATAAATTTGCAATTGGTTTGTGATATATACTATGAAGTTACTTTATTATTGAAATTGTCTTGTGAAACTTATTTTATTCAGTAGTGGATAGTAATATAATATTATAAGATTAATGTCGATTCATGATGTTGGAAATTCTCTTGATAGTTTGTGAATTTATAACGGAATGTGATGATTGATGATTTTATTAATTGAGTATAATTATATTTCTTAAGTAATTGATATGAGAGGGGGTAGTGAATGTGGATCTTGATGGGAGGTTATTCTTAGAGGAAATAAGGGGGTGAAATTATTGTACAAAAGAGGAAATAAGGTGGTGGGCTTCCAAGTGTACATTGGTTAGTCCTTTGACCCATTGTGTTTAATAGGGCATTGACACCCTACTAATGTATTGGGAGAACCCATGGTCCGGTCTTGTGCTCTGTGGATTTTGGCCAGTCCATATCACTTAATCAGTAAGCTTGTTAAGTTGAACTACCAGTCATATGGGTAAGTACTAGCCCATGGGTTTAGTCAAAGGAAATAAGGTGAGAGGTAATAAGGGAGGTTAGAGAGTGAAATGTTAAATATTGATAATTGTGCATCCATGTGATAAATATGAGAATGAGATTATGATATTGTAAATTGATATACTTGTTACCATGTGACATTTTTATAATGTTATGTGTTTATAAATGTTCCCACTTGACACCTCACGGATACTTAAATGTCCGAGAAGATGGAATGTTGGTTGCTGAGGCTTTTGTCTCACCCTATTGTTTTAACAATTTTCCAGGTGATAGGTCATGTGAGGGTCCATCAAGGAAGTCTCTGGAAGCCTAAGCTACTTCTACTAAGAGTAGTACTTCCATCCTTTTGGTTATGCTTGATTATTGTATATTGCCACATTATGGCTCATTTTGCATACTTAGATTTATTATGAGGATTTGATGCATGAATGATTGTGTCCTGAACTTGTGGATCCACACTTAGTTTAATATGAATATTTTGGCATGAAATGGAGAATTGTTTAGTTAAAGTGTTGAACTTGAGAATGAACATCCATTAAGGGCTTAGAGAAGTCCAAAGGCCAGTGTTTGGATTTCTATTAATAGGTTTTATTCTTTTAACCATGATATTGGGCTTTAATCTTTTAACCATGATAGTTCTTTCAAAAATTTAGTTTTAAACTTTTCTATCATGGTTAACGCATCTAAAACTTTTATTACATTTTATTAATCATAATGGCGGTTTAATGGTGATTTGACAAAATGTTTGGTTAATTATGGTTATATGGAAAGGCTCTTTACACTGCTCAAGTTAAAAGCTTTAGAGGTGATCTCTATACTTTAGTTATTGTTGATGATTATTCAAGATTTGCTTGGACTATTTTGTTGTCATCTAAGGACAAAACATTCAAAGAATTTGTTAAGTTTGACAAGAAAGTAGGTGTTTTTATTATGTCTATGATGACAGATCATAAAGGAGAATTTGATAACCTAGTATTTGAAAACTTATGTGAAGAGAAAGGAATAGGTAATAACTTAGCACAAAGAACTCCTTGAAAAAATGGTATTGTTGAAAGAAAGCACAAAGTGCTCACAGAAAAGGCCATATCAATGCTTAATAAAAAAGAGGTATCTCATGTATTTTGGGCAGATGCCATGAGCACAACAAGCTATATTGCAAATAGAGCCTACATCAGGAAGATACTAAAGAAGACACCTTATGAGATCTATAAAGGAAGGAAACCAAACCTGCCTCATCTGCATATATTTGGAAGCAAATTTTTTATCCACAACAATGACAAAGAAAAATTTGATAAATTTGATCCTAGAGCTAACATAGGTTTATTTATTGGTTATTCCAATAGAAGCGAAGCTTATAGAATTTATAATAAAAGAACATGTACAATTGAAGAATTTGTACATGCAGTTTTTTATGAAAATAACTCAAAATTCAAATTTGAGGATGATTTTGAGACTCTAAAAAAAGATAATTTTGTTAAAGAAATTGCTTCTTCATCTCAAGAATCAAGAGAAATAACCCTCGAAAATAATTTCCAAGAACAAGTGATTGGGAATGGTGAAGAAGGTGTAAAAACTAGAAATAAATTTTTAAATGAGATTGAATTTTCTGCATTCATCTCTGAAATTGAGCCTTCAAACATAGAAAAAGCCCTTTTAGGTAATGGATAAATAATAGCTATACAAGAAGAGGTCAATCAATTAAAAGAAATCAAGTTTGAGAATTAGTTCTAAGACCAAAAGATCATTCTATCATTGGAACTAAATGGGTTTTCAAAAACAAACTTGATGAAAATGGAATAGTCACTAGACTAAAGATAGACTTGTAGCCAAGGGTTATAACCAAGAAGAAGGTATTGATTATGAAGATGCTCTTGTAGCTAGTCCTTTTAGAATTTGCATGCTTTAATGGAATGAAACTTTTTTAAAATTGATGTTAAAAGCATTTTATTAAATGGCTTCATTGAGGAGACAGTATATGTTGAACAACCTCTAAGATTTTGCATACTTTAATGGAATGAAACTTCTTTAAAAATGGGTGTTAAAAACGTTTTCTTAAATGGCTTTAATGAGGGGGAAGTATATGTTGAACAACCTCCAGGATTTCAAGATGGATATTATCTTAACCATGTTTACAAATTTTTACTAGAACTTAGATTCTCAAGTGATAAAGTTGATACAACCCTATTCATCAAACACTACAAAAAGGATATGCTTGTTGCTCAAATATATGTATATGAGATTATTTTTGGTTCTACTAATGAATCTTTATGTCAATATTTTTCTAAAACCATGCAGGGAGAATTTGAGTTATCAATTATGGGCAAATTAAATTTCTTTCTAGGATTACAAATTAAGCAAAAGAAAAAATGGTATGTTTATCTCTCAAAAGAAGTATCTAAATGAACTTCTCAAGAAATATGGTTTTGATCTTTCAAATAGAGTTGGCACTCCAATGAGTACTTCAACACTTTTAGATGTTGATGTAAAAGGACCTAATTTTAACATCATAAAATATAGGGGAATGATTAGTTCCTTATTATATCTTGCTGCCAATAGACCAGATATTCAGTTCAGTGTTGGCAGCTTGCTAGACATCAAGTTGTTCCAAAAATGTCTCATGCAAAATATCTAAAAATAATCTTTAGATACCTTAATGATACAAGTGAACTTGGTTTGTGGTATCCTAGAAGCAAAAGTAAGTCTCTAATAGCCTATTTTGATTCTGAACATGCTAGGTATAAGACAGGTAGGAAAAGCACAAGCTAACAATGTCAATTTCTTGGAGGATCATTAGTGTCATGGTTTAGCAAAAAACAAAATACTATGTCATTATCATCAACTGAATCAGAGTACATTGTAGTTGGGAGTTGTTGTGCACAAGTATTATGGTTAAAACAACAACTTGAAGTTCTTGGTTTATACTTCAAAGAAATTCTTATTTATTGTGACAATACAAGTACAATCAACTTAACTAAGAATCGAGTACATTATTCACAAACAAACCATATACATATAATAAATTACTTCATCAGAGATCATGTTCAGAAGAAAGATATCAAAGTATTCTTCATTCCAACCTATCACCAACTTGCTGACATATTCACTAAGCTATTAGCTGCAGAACAATTTATAAGCATAAGAATAGATTCAAGAGTGGTAAACCCAAATGAATTGTGAGTATTTTTTGTTAGATCCTATGTTTTGATGATAATAAAACTTAGTATGAAAAGGTTTGAAAAATATATGAACTTTAGAGTTTTCAAGGCAAAGGTTGACTACCATGGTTTGTAGTCAAACCTTGAGGTTTGGACAAAACCTCAAGGTTTGATCAAACTCACGACAACAGTGAGGTTTGAAGTAAAACTCAATATAACTGCAAGGTTTGCTTCAAAACTCGCTGGTAGTGAAGTTTTACTACACACCTCGGGGTTTGACCAAAACCTCAAGGTTTTAGTAAACTTTGCACAACAGTGAGGTTTGGTCTAAAACTCACTATAACTATTCATATTCACTATTAAAAGAGAGTTATGTTGTTAAATTCTTGACTACTGGTGAGTATAACTCAAGGTAGAGGGACCTTCAGTTGGGGCTCAAATTACATATTGTAAGGGGGAGTGTCTCTTGTGTGGTGGTGTAAGCAAGCTTGTACTGAGGCACCAAGCACCCATTGGAATCTTATAAGATAGTAGAAACTCAGAGAGACTTTGAGTAACTGGACGTAGGTCGTGAAGTTAGATTGAACTAGTATAAAGTGGTGATATATATTCAGTCATTTCTTTTGTAGTTAATTTTATCTACCTATTGCATACTCTTTCGTTAATTGTTTGAAAAAGAATTTATTATCATCCAATTCACCCTCCTCTTGGGTGAAAGGTTTGCTCTAACATATTTTTTATTTCCTTCTTGCCTTTGAATTATTAATATCATTTGGATTCCAACCTAAGCATCGGGTGTATTAACAAGTTTATACAAGACTATGATTTACTCGAGTAACAAGTTTTATACTCAAGTCACTATGTCAACATATATCTCCAGGTACGACATCTTCTTGAAATGATACCCGAGTAATAGAAATGCATACTCAAGTATAACACATACCCTAGTAAAGATTTCTATTTATTCTAGTACAATTGTTTGAAAAAGTAAGTAATTGAAATCAAATGATCTATCTATAGTACATGAGTATCAAAATTTCTATACTTGAGTACAAGGCATACTCTAGTATAAATTTTACATACTCCAGTACAATTTTTTAGAAATACAAAACATCATATTCTCAACTACCTGAATATAAGCCAATATTATACTCGAGTACAATAATTACCTTGAGTAATTAATTATGTACTCGAGTAAAATTGTGGCATCCAACCATAAAATTTATGAGTTGCAGAAGCATTCTTTAGTTGAACCGTAACCATTACTTGAGTAGATCTCATCCATTCCACCTTATAACTATGCTATAATTGCATAACCGCTATAAAAATCATAGTTCTTCACCATCAACTGTTCTCAACAAATTCAAAATTTGAATTTTCTTGCCCTATCGAAGGTATTTATCTTCACACTCTTTCGTTTATGCACAATGATCCTTTAACATTATTGCATCTCATTCAACAGCTTGGACAAAGAACCCAGTCATGAGAAATAAATCATCCACCAATTCTTTCACTTCCTTTTAATCTCCACCACCAAAATCTCCTTCACAATCATCCTACCCATCTCATCCAATATATCTGTCTCCATCACCAACACCATCACCCTCACCTCTACCTCCTCCACCCAAAAGAACCAGAGCCTCTACTAGAACTCAACCATGAAAAGTTTCAGCCAAACCAACTCCAAAGAAGAAGAAATTCATTCCAAAGGTGTTGAAGAAGACAATACCTCTTCCTGATAACTTTTTCTCACAACAAAAGGAGTTCACATTAAAGAAGCAGTCTTTCAACAACCAAAGATAGCAAAAATGAAAACATCCAAAGGGAAGAAGAAAGTTACAATCGCTTCACCTGAGTCATCTGATTCTAATACAGAGAGGATGGCACATAATCTAGTAACTGCAGAACACAAACTCTTAATATCATGAAAAGGTCCAGCCAATGTTCTTCATTCAACAACAGAACTAACATCACAGCCATATGAAGCACAAGCTGTTTATGAGTCCTTTTGGCTTCAACACTTCTCCTCTGATCATTGAAAATCAAGATAAGTATATTAAAGATTTTAAAGACAGATTTTTGTGCAGTTATTTATGTTGATTTCAATTATAACAAAGAGAAGTTAGGAGTTGATTTGGACCCTTTTTTGTATTAATACTCTTCATGGCTTGGCATACAAACCCCCTTTAGTCCTTCTGTCATCAAATCATTTTATTGCAATCTGAGAGTTCCTAAAGAGGATATTGATGAAGAAATTTTAGTTTCAAATGTCAGAGGCCAAGAAGTTAAAATATCACCCTTTTTTCTTAATATGTTTCTTGGGATAGATTGCCTTCCTATAGTGCTTAAAGAATACAAAACAAATGAAATTTTGACTAAGATAAAACCTGAAGGTAGCTACACTGGTCTCAAGTTTAGTCCCACTTCAATTAATGATTTTAATTGATTGATTTGGTATATCTATTAAAGAGCTCTTGTCAACAAGGCCAAGAAATTTACCAAGCTAAGTAAAGGGGTCTTCAATTGATGACTTCAATTATGTTTAAAGAGAAATTGAACATTGGTGATCTCCTATTTCAACAGATTGAGCAATACCAGTTGACTTCAACTAAGACCACACCTATCCTTTTTTGCTAATATGATTACATGCATTCTTCTCCTACATCACATTTGGCCATTGGAACACAAAGAGAAGGTGATCAAAAGTGAACTGTTTAGCAAGTAGCATATTTAACAGATGGATCTCAACTATGCTCTCAATGATAATAAGGACACAATCTCAAAGAAAAATAAGAGAAAGTAACCTGAACAACCTGCAGAGGCAGAATCCATTGGTGCTGGTATTTCATCTAAACCTTCATTCTTTTAAGCTTCAGTGCAAGCTCAAGTTGCAGAAGCCTTAAATAAGGTTAAATGGATTTTCATACTGGAATAGAGGAAGTCAAGTCCTTTAATTATAGGTTAGTCTATAACATGGAGAGCAAGATCCAACACTTGTGTGAAGTGATCAATACCAATTGTGAGACTTTGTTTGATACATCTAATAGCATGTCTGCCAAGGTAGATAGCCTTACTTTCAGAGTTAAGGCCTCTGAGAAGATTCTTGCAAACCTTGTGGTAGTAAAAAAGAATGCTTCTCCATCTGCACCACTATCTGATAATCCTCCTACCACTACTACTCCTGAGATTCCTTCATCTACTACTTAAGTTTCACAATCTTCTATTATTCAAGAGGTGAAAACTAACATTACAGCTACTGGAGTCTTAGCTATTTCAGCATCTGAGTCCACATCCTATGATCCCATACCTCTATCACCCAAAAAGTCTATAATTCTCCTTCCCCCACCTCTTGATTCTCAGTTGTACCTCACTCTGACCCTGACCCTTTTGAGTCATGACAAAAAAGGGAAGAAAATCAATGTACTTTTGCAACTTATATTGGACATGTTTTGTACTTACAATGCTTATTATGTGTCTTTTGATTATTATTATACTAACTATGTAGTTACTTTTGACTTGCTTTAATTGTTAATGTTTATCTATATAATTTGTCCATATATGTGCTTATATAAATATTTGCTTGCATATGTTAATGATTATATATATTGTCAACATTGTACATAACAATGAGACTAAAGTTCATATTTTCATCAACTATATAAAGGACCATCTACAAGCTTCAGAGACACCAACCATCAGTAAATCACATGAGCTAAGTTAGACAAGTCTTCTTCTGTATTATACGTGTTCATATAATTTATTATTTTATGAAAGTAACTCAAGATTGTAGAATCTTGAGTAAGGGTGATTTGATTGCAAGTTGGAAGGGGGAGTGAGAATTCTTTGTAGCTATCAGTCAGGGAATCTACTAAGATGCCAAGAACCCCTAAGCTTAGATCAAAGTGAAATACCTAGAAGGATTTTAGGGACTGGATTGTCAAGTGGTTGGACCGAACTAGTATAACTTGTTAATGTCATTAGTGATATCTTTATTTGTTTCTTTTTTATTACTTTGCATTTATAAAATTTTTATTTTATATACTCACCTAATTCATCCTGAAAGAGGCAAGCTTAATTACCCAAGAGGGGGGGTGAATTGGGTGATTATGAATTTTTGTTTTAAAAACTCCAGAC
>JBAGKO010012024.1:0-11562 GCA_037177275.1 Acacia concinna | reverse complement strand
TTAGAATTTCATTAAAATTTCAGTAAATCCTAATAATGAATTATATAGGGTAAATTTCCAACGATGTGACTAATTTAGTTAACTTCAAAAAGATTATAAAATCTCACTGTACTCCATTAAAATAAAATTAAGTTTTGTGAGTAAAAAGAATGAGGATATATACCTTTATTTTATTTGTCTTGTGAATTGTTATATTTATTTTGTAAATGATCATATTTATCTTATAAATTTTCATATTTATCTTGTAAATGGTAAAAATGTTTTTAATTCCCCAAATTCTTTTGATTCCCTTTATTACATTTTGACCCAAAGGATGTAGTGAAATTTTAAAATTATATGGTATTGAATGAAATTAATTAAATAAACTTTTCCCATTCTATAATACCTTGAGCATAAAAAGTAAAATAATTATTTTAAGAGAAATATTTTCAACTAAATCTAACAATACTTCAGGTCAAAAACATCTAATAATACTTAAAGCTTAATTTAACAATATTAGTTAGTATTAAAATAATTGTAGAGCATGTGATGCTGATCATCGATCTTTGATTGTTAGGCGGACCAAATCTGCCATTCATTTCAAATAAATTGCATATTATAATTCTTGGCTTGGGAACAACAATGACGACTTTGAAACAAATAAATAATATTTTGTTTGGTCAGAAGGAACAAATAAATAATATCATCATTATTTAAAAAATTAAAGTAAATATCATCGATCTCTGAGCCTCGTTTTTATTTTTCTTTCGCCAGTTGTAGGAAAATCAGGCTTCAGAAAATATTTCCTCTAATCATAGGTGTATGAATTACATAACCAATTTATATATAGATCAATGAAATTAGTTACGTTAATTTTTTTACATGCACATATAGGTATCTTCCTACCGGAGAAGTAGAACATCCTATTTGAGATATGATGTAGCATTAAATATGAGTACTTTGCCCTTTAATATATGCATTAAAATGGATAATTTAGGAAAACTTGTATATTTAAAAAATAAAATATAATGAAATGATACATGTAACCATGTAGCACTAAAAATCTAAAATAACCATTCAACTAACTCATACTAGTATATTTTTGGGCGCAAAATAAAAAAGAAAAAAGAAAAGAAATTAACTCATTCCATAGTTGGAGATTTTTAGGGAAAGAGGTGGACGCCCGTCTAATTTTGATTGGTTATCTTCTAGAGAAAGCAATGATATTAAGTCTAAATAATCACATGCATTGATTATTCAAGAGATTGGTCCCACTTTGATTTAATCGTATTATAAAATGTGATCTCCCTTTATTCTTGTTGGTTTTTTGCTTCCCCTTTCTCACATCTACTTTCACAGATGCATTTACACCACACAATACTGCATCATAAAAATATTAATTGAAAATATCTTCTGAAAATCACTATAATATTTTGTTTGAACGTGGGAAAAAATCGTATCATGTGAAAGAGATACAAGAGTGACATAAGCAACAAAAGCAATTCAAATCATATCGTAGCCATTGCTCTTTTCCAATATCGATTCAGTCCCTGCTTGGATTCTAAACCGAAAGGTGAAAACTACCTTATATACCCATATATTTTATTAAATTACAATGGAGCCTCGTTCCTATTGGAGTTTGGGTCTTAATTAATCCACTAAAAGTGGACTATTTATAACCCAACACTAGCAAAATTGACGACTTCTTCTTTTTCTTTTTTTTTTTTGGGCCAAAGCGAAATTGACTTCTTACTCCAATCATCATACCACCATATTATGGTATGGTGTAAGTCCATTCATCATACCACCATATTATGGTATGATGTACCCTAACATGCCTCTTTCTAACTACTAGACCAACATTTGAATAATGGTTCAAATTTAGTTTTATATAAACTATTGTTTTGAATTTATTTATTGTAGTGTTAAATTATTCATGTCAAAATTTAACAATATTTAATTAATTATTTTTTAATTTAACATTTTAATAATACTTTCATAAGCAGATGCAGAATTTGCATGGGCTACAAAGTATCTTATAAGACGTCTTCTAAAGAATATTTATTTTTTGATGAAAATTACAACTGCATTTTATTATGATAATAAAACGTGGGCTACAAAGTATCTTAGTAATATACAAACGTCCTGCAAGAGGTACGATAAAAACCAAGGGACAAACCTAAGTTTAGCTATAAGTTTGATATGAGAGTGTTTGATAAGGGTACAATAAAGTGGGAAACCCCTTGGTTGGTCTATTTGTTGTTGTCTAAGGATGAGAGCCAATGCTTCTCTCAGAGCCAACTTTGTAGATGTAAGTTCCCTAATGGAGTTGGGGAGTCAGTGTCCATCCATGAAATCTGACATTTTGTAACAAGATTTGAATATATATGCTTTACGGTCTCTTCTTAATATGTGTTCCACTAAAGAGAACATGCCAATGAGGACACCCAGGAGTGTGGATTGGATATGCGACTTGCTGATGAGCAATATGATATTCGCTAGTTTCGCCTTGACATTGTGGTGTTGCATAAAAAGGGATATAGTGGTGCTTGCTCTAGAATGTGCCATCTGGATCAACCCTTGTGGAGATATTCGAACACCTATATGATAAATTTTGTTTCTGGCAAACCGCCAAGATTCTAATATTTAAAATGGTAAGAAAGTTAAGAGATTACTAGGATCTTTGTGGCTACATAACCAAGTTAATTACTATATGATGTTGTAACGAGCGAAGTGAACATTGGTTAGTATAAAAACCAAGTATGCTTCCGAACCAACATACTCTAGAAAAAGGGCAATACAAGAAAAAATGTTCTAAAGTTTCGTGGTTTGAAGCATAGAGATAACATACCTCTGAACTAATTAGGAGAGGGAAGTTCCATGTTTTCTTCAGGTGCAGTATAAGGCTTGACACTTTTAAAAAGGGGTATGTTAAACTAGACTACTGTATAGGCCACCATAGCAAACTACTTAGCTGTATTGATGAACCATCACCAACCTGCTAGGTAAAATGGTTAGTAATCACCTTTCCAGATTTGAGGATATTCCTCCATATACTTGAACTGTTATACATTGGTTTGAATTGGTAGTCTTGATATGAAATAAGATGCTTTTGTAGCATTACTTGACTCAACAAGGAAGATTTATCCAAAATGGCTCATCATAAATGCTTAGCCAACAAAGCAGAATTGAAACCTTTCAATTGTGGGATTTGTAAACTACCACTATCGAGGGGCCTACATAGATCATCCCATTTAAGTAAATGTGCCCTATTGGAAGTTGCTAATCGACCCTAGAAAAAAAATTAGCCATTTTCATGGCAATAGAATGACAAAATTGATTCAAGTGCTTTATGTAGGAGAAGGGGCACACCAATAAAGAAGATAATGAGTGTTTAATCAAAACAAGGCTTCTAGCTTGAGAGAGAAGATTGTATTTCCATCTAGCAAAATTTTTGTCAATTTTGTCAAGTACCTCATGAAACTTCCGCTTATCTAATATCAGGTCATCAATGTAGGTACTCAAATATTTTCCCAAGATTGCGTGAAATTTAATTTCTAGAACACCAAATAATTTTTTCTTCAGACGAAAAGAGACAGAGGGGCTGCACACCAAAGAAAGACTTATGTTTGATAGTTTTGTTGTTTTTTTTTTGCCTTCGTATGTTTTATAGCTCTGGTGAGAATTAATTTTACTTTAGTTTAATTTTGTATATATGCTGATATTTAATAAAAGGAGTAAGAGGGTGTGGAAATTAATATGATGTTGAAGTTTAGTGTAACTAATAAGGGTGATATTGTTGTTGGCAGAAGTTTCTGAAAAATCACGCAACTTGGTGGACCTTCTAAATCTTCCTAGTTATGTGCAAGTCCAATCAGCAGTAGCAACACCTACAAATAAAAATTGACCCGAGTCGTGTCTGAGGACACTGTCCTTAAGGGCTATTTCACCACTATTGGCAAAAGAAGTTGCGGTATTCCTCAAGATTAAACAAATCCTTTCTATAAAAATAGGGTAAGCAGAACTACGAAAGATAATATAACTAAGTAAGCATAAATATATGCTAGAGGAGGAAGAGAGGAGCTTGATAATTTAAGAGTTAAGTTGTATATAGAACCTCTAATTTAAGCTTCTTATATAGCATCATATATGTTGAATGTTGAGGGAGCTTTTAACCACCATTAAATGACATTTAGAACATTGGTGGACATAATTCAAATTATGATAAATCAATTTCATCCGTTTGTATAATGAATGGTATCAATAGAAAAGAATCAAAGCCCAACGTCATTTTTCACAATAAATATGGCATTAATAGCAATTAAAAGATTTTGATAATTGTCTTATGAAACTAAAGAGCCCAACATCATTTTCTATAAAAATATTAAAATATATTTACAAAATATATTTTTTAGAGGTCTCTAATAAGTACACCCAGTCCACTTTTAACTTGCACATGCATAAGGGAAATTGCCGGGTTTCCATATGGCTCAATATTGTGTGAGTTCACTCCTTCTCTTAACTTATTTAATAGTTGATGCTACAAAATTTTAAGTGGGCACAGCAAGTGTACGGGTCGTAGAAAAATAGTAAATTGTAAATCAAGGTCAATCCCACAAACGCTCAGAAAAATTGATAATTAGGCATTAAAATTCTCATTTTCATTCAAGTTGAGCATATCAAAATTTGATTTCAAAGAGTGAAGAAAATTGAATTAAAAATCTAAGCAAAAAAATTATCAAGCTATTAAATGCAAATTATCAAAATGAGCAACTTAGATACTAATTCCTCACTAGATTCCTAAACCTTGATTTCACTTAATTAGTTTTACTCAGTGTTAATTTTATTAATCTCAAGTATTAATAGTTATAAGTGTATTTCGGTTCACATATAACTCTTTCCCAAATAAAATAATGTTATGTCTAACACTATTATTTAAGAGGCAAATTAGTTTTAAATCACTCTTCAACAATTATATGGGGTCATTACGTATATATCTATCCTAATCACAAATTGGATCTCAATCTAATCCCATATTACTTAATCTTAGAGCTTAATTAAAATCCCATTTGTCAAGGCAAATTTTAATTCTCAATTTCACAGTCAATGGTGGCCAATCATCAAATGAAAAATTAAAACAAGACTAAGTAATCAAAATTAACATCAATTATAACTAATAAGTGGAAATACAGTTCAATCTCCTAACGAGTTCATAGTCCTCTTAAGTTGCAAGAAAAATTCAGTCACACATGACCTTAATCCAAATCATCTCAACAGTACCAGAATTCAAGTTAAAAACCATAAGATAATTGATAATAAATTGAAAATGGATCACTCTTCGAAGAAACAACCAATATGGAAATTATGTCCAGATCCTCCTCAAATGAAAGATGAGCTTCAACCCTATTCTCTTCTTTTCTGGTTCTGCCTCAAATTGATTCTAGATAAAGAAGACAGCTACCCCTCTCTAGCTCGATGAAGAAGAGAAAGAAGCTTAGACAATATCTATAGCTGCCTTCTCTTTTTCTGGTTCAGTAATAAGCCAAACCAAAGCTCCACCATAGCAAAATCAGTCTCCCTTCCAAATAGCTCCACCAAACTCGGTTACTTTAGAAAGAACTAAAGCATCCACCACCTTTCTCCTCTCGAACTGATATTGCGCTCAAGATTATGATGAATAGTCGCTCTCTAAGGCAAAAGGACGATGAACAGTCCTCCTTTCTTTGAATTTGTGGATGCTCCCTTCCTTTCTAATTCCCCCTTTTTCTTTTTAGGTCAGCCACTTAGTTCCTTCCAAAACGGTGTCGTGGTGATTTTATTTTAATGGTGGCTTTCTTTCTTTTTCTTTTTAAAATTCAACCGAAGCTCCTACTATCAATTCCCTTTCCTACATGGTTACTCTCCAAAACTAATAATTCTCATTCAACCATATCATCACCTGGACAATAAAAGAACACTAAAATAAAAGAAAACAACATAAACTATTTTTTTATATAACAAACAATTTCTATTTTAGTTTTAATCTAAGACATTTACCATCAAATTCCCACAAATGATGGACTACTTTAATTTGATCTTATAAAAATAAAATCTCATATAATTCTTTCAAATTTGCCTAAATAACTCTCCAAATATCCTCAAAATATATCTTAATTGTACAAAATATGGAGAGTTATCACAACCCAATTAGCATTTGCATAGGATTTAATGTCAAGATAAATTGCTGGTTGAGTGTATAGGCCAAGAGTTGTTATGCCTGTAATATAATACATCAAGAGTTTGACATATCTCCAATGTTTTGTTGTAGGAGAACTTATAAATTGACTTAGGTAATTGACAATGAAAGATATATTTGGTCTAGTATTTGTTAGATATTGCAAACCACCTGTGGCACTTCTATATTTAGAAGGATCTACTATTGGCTCACCTTCATTTGGAGTGAGATATTTACATGTTGCCATAGGAGATGTACATGGGGTAGCATGAAAAATTCCAAACTTTCTTAAGAAATCTTCAACATATCTTTCCTAGTGCAAGAATAATCCATGCTTGTCTCTTTTAACTTCAAAACCCAAGAAATAGTGTAGACCACCCAAGTCTTTTTAAGGCAAATATCATGTTGAGTCTATAAATAAATTTTTTGTCATAATTTCTCATAATAAGGATATCATCAACATATATGAGTATTAGAATAACAAATTCTTGATTGCTGAAAACAAACAAAGAGTTATCACTCTTAGTATTATAGAAACCCAGCTAGTCAGAACTTTTCTTAAACAGTCAAACCAAGCCTGTGGTGCTTGCTTTAAGCCATACAAGGCTTTTCTCAATCTCCAGACATGATTAGGCTTCTTTGGATCTACAACACCTTCAGGTTGTGAGATGTAAACTTCTTCACTTAAAATTCCATTTAAAAAGTCATTATTTATGTCTATTTTTTAATAGACCATTTTAAGGTAATAACAAATGTAACATCCTAATATTTTTTGAAATCTAGATGAGGGATTCAGGATGAACCAAGGCCCTAGTTTGTAGAGAACTGAAAGATCTCACAACAATTGAAATGAAATCCGAGGAATGACCTATGTATAAAGAGAAAAAAATTTGTAACGTTTTAGGTCCAAATGTGTCAGGTCTGAAAGCCCCGAAAATTCGCATAAAATCCCAGTCAATATTACAAGGTGCCTAGAACAGTACAAAATGATCAAAATGATTTTTGGAGGGCCGATGAATTTGTAGTGACATTTTGAATATTTTAATAATTTTTTGTCGAACCAGGTCTTTGGCTGAAAATTGATAATACTATATATTTAGAGATCTCAATGTTCTGGATTAGGATTAGGAAAAATTAGTACATTATTTTATAGAATTTATGAAGTTGGTTAGAGGTTGGGAAAAATTTAAGAGATATTAGCAAAAATTACTAAAATTGGTTAATCACCTCTAAAATGGATTTTTTTGAGAAAAAATATTTCTGGGAGTTCCAGACGTCCCAAAATCCTAAAATTTTTATGGTAGCCTCCTAGTATGTTAGAGAATTTTGGGAAAATCTTGGGAATTTTGGATAAACACAGAAGTTTTTAGAATTTTCTAGATTTCGGGCTGATCTGGGTAAATTTATCGATATAATTTGAGTAAGGAGAAGCCCTATGGGCCCTACAAAAGTGGCACTACCTTGCTTGCTTGGAGAGCAAGGCAAGGCCCTCTAGAAGAGGACATGTGTCAAGGGGAGAAGATGCCACATAAAAAGAGAAAATTACACCTAAAGACCGAAATAATTACACGTAAGGACCCAAAATCTCAAACTATAAATACCCCATCTCTTCTTCCAAACCGTGATCCCTCCTCTCTCAAGAGAAATTCTAGTATTCTTAAAGTGTGAGCAATTAGGAGAAAATTCGAGTAGGCACAGCCCAATCTTCAGTACAAGTAAGTTACGGTCTTCTCACTCTTTTGAATTCCTTTATTTTCCTCTAGTACTTAGAAGAATAGTTTTAAGTGGAGGTTTTGTCCAATTTGACTGGCTTAAATAGTATTCCTAAGAGGAAGTGATGCCTAACTAGGCCTAAATAACCTTTCTAAAGGGTAAGTGTCACCTAATTGTACAGGACTATAAATCATTTCTTAGGGAGAAGTGTTATCTGACTGTCTCGGGCTATATAGCATTTTTAAGGGTATCTACTACCCAACTGTCCAGTCTAGGTTGTTCTTAGGCCTTTTTAAGGGAGTTGCTGCCCAACTACCCCATCCTGGATAGTGGGAAAAGGCCAAAAGGAGGGGATTGTGCTCGATGGGCTATATAAGGTGTTCTATAGAGAGGTATTGACGGGAGAGGGATGTGTTATGGGTAATGGGAAACCAGGGTCTTAAGGGTTAAGGAAAGGAAGGGTCTGTGGTATACTACAAGGAGCATACAGTAAAACCATACACCGTGGTCTGTATAGGCATTACAGAGAAGCAAACCAGCAATCCAGCAGTGCCAGAAGTAGGGAACATAATACCTACATCGCACAAGAGTACTTGGTAGCTAGAATCTCTAACATTAACAGATATTGTTTTACTTGTTTCTTGTTTGTTGTATGCTTGTTTACTATATTCTAGTTGAGCTAGCAAGTATGAGATGTATGACTCCTTATTTATATGCCTCAACTGTGTAGGTTGGGTTGAGTCACGTGCGGGGTCCCTGTACACAGTAAGTGTAGAGAGAGAGGGCATTAGAGGAGTAGTACAAGCATTACATATGGCATGACATGCATTGCATTATACGGTTCTTAGTTATGATTCCGCTACTAAGGTTTCTCCAGAAACTTTACCCTCTCCATAATGCAGGTGAAACCTTTATAGGAGGAAAAGGAAGGGAAATAGCCTAGATATTTATGCTTCCCGTATTATTTTGGCATGTATATGAACAATAGTAGTAATGTGCATCCTGGATTTTGGTCTATAAGCCTCTATGATATGAATGACATATTGTTCATAACATTTGCATGTTTCAAAAATTTCCCTCTCCTTGTTTTAACGTACGGACGTAATTAGTGGTTCCAATGACCACTTTAAGGAATGATAAGGTGTAAAAGTAAAGTGTCAATTTTTTGTATCAGAGCAAAGGTTTTGGCATACCTATTACTCTGCTGTCTATGTGCTCTGCTTTCTTGTTTTACTTGCATGCTCATGTTTGCCATACATATTTAAGTTGGCATATGAGATATATGAGTAAGGTTGTAGGCAATAGAGATGAGATTGATTATTGAAAAGAGTAAAGTAGAGTGATCTTCTATATCAAGACTTGAAAGAGATGGTCCTTAGGCCAGTACCACAGAGATGTGGTAGTTAGTGTGCAGTGATTCTAATAGGTCCTCTGTAGGGTCCAACCAGATATCCAGGAGGATGGAGTAGAGATATTCATAAGAATAGGACCTAGCCAACCAGTCCAAGTCCCTAACAGTTATATGTTATTGTCTAGGATGTAGATACTACGTTGCTATATCACTAGAGGATGGAACTAGCCTAGAGAGAGAAAGAGAGTTAGATGCATTACCTACACCCAGTGAGATAGTTTCCTAGGAAATAACAGTAGAGGGATTTTTAGTAGTTGAGTAGGGATGGAAGTAGGCCCTAGTGTTGATACTCCCATGGACCCCATAGTGAAACCATCAAGTTCAGCATATGATAGACTGACATGTATCAAGCTGTAATATATGACTCACACAACTAGAGGCCTTTGTCATGAGGACCAATTTAAGAGATTATTTGCCTATACATTTCCAGTTAGTAGTATCTAGTTTTCAGTATATGTAGTTGTGATACTATTAGCTAATGAACTACTTGTTGTGTGCTTTTATCTACTGCTTGTATATAAGTAAGAGATAGTTATACTATGAGCCTAGAGTTTCATATTCCTTCTTGTGGAAAGCTAAGATGGTAAGAACAAGACAAGCTGCAGGGAGAAAGGGGAACCAAGAAAGAGCCCCAAAAGCTCCTGTTGATCTGTTGTAGAGGATCATGTATCGTTTGGATGAGCTGCAAGCAATGATGAATGAGATTAGAGCAGTGCAGGATCATTAGGAATAGGATAGAGATAGGGCCACAGTGATGACAATAGCAGCAAGAGTAAAGCAGGTAAGACAAGTAAATGCAGGTAAGGCAAGAAAGCCTCCATGGCCTATTCCGCCACGACCCCAACCAAAGGCAATAGTACCTGATGGACCAGTAGACGACCTAGAGATGGGTAGAAAAATTCTGTAAAAAAATCCTCCTATCTTTGAGGGTGTTTTTGACTTGCAGATAGTAAAGGATTGGGTTATACGGCTAGAAAAGATTTTTAGGGTAATGGGTGCCCATCCGAGCGGAAGGCTCAACTGGCAATCTACAAGTTAGAAAGGAAGGCCAATCAATGGTAGAGAAACATCAAGATTGTGTTGTGGGCCCATAACACTCCTGTGACATGGGAGTTGTTCCTAGTTATCAAACCATATTTTTACAAGATTTTTCTTGTTATATTTAGACAATTAATCACAATTTTTGGATTTAATTGCATTTATTGTGAGTGATTGTGATTAATTGTGCTTGCAATAAATTAAGCTTAAAAAGACTAAAAATATCTTATATTTCATTATTTACCTTAATTGGTTTATTTTTGAAAATTAAGGTATTACATGTTTAGTTACTTTTCTTTTCAGATTAGGAAACTAGGTCAAAGGAAAATATCAAAGAGCTTAACTAATTCTTAGAAAAGAAGGAAACAAAGAATTACATATATATAAGGTAAACTAATATATATATATATATAACAATCCAACCACAACTTCTAAAAAACTATCACGGTTAAAAGGATTTGAGCCACAAGTAAAACTAATCATGATAGAAAAGAGTAAAACTAAATTCAAAAGGTCTATCATAGTTATAAAATGCTTTGTCCATCACTTCCAAAAACTTTTTTTTAACTAATCCAACAGAATTAAAACATCAGGGTTTAAGGCACAAATCCCGCACACAAACCAATTACAGTAAACCACATATAAGACTAAGGGCACAATCAAAATAAGGGTTAGAAACATAGCCCACTAGTCCACATACATAACACTGAACCCGACTACAAAGGGTTTAAACAGAACAGTTTCTGACACATATTATATTATGTATCTACTAAAATATATCAGAGTGTGCAAAATGAGGCCTCAAGCCCAACAACACTTAGATATTTGTCCAAATCAATATAACATTTCAAAAATATGAGGCCCTAAAATGGAAATATTATAATCGTTACAAACCAACAGAAAAAGAGGCTTACAAAAGCTACCAATGCCCATGCCTTACTTTGCTTCCCTGCCCCTACCATAACTAGGGCTTGCCTGAAAAATATTAATAACGACGGGGTGAGACATAAAGTCCCAGTAACCAAAATTAATTTATAAAATATGCAAGAAAGGATTGCAAGTCAGAGAAGCAAGTTTATCAATAATTACAACAATATTCTCAATAATCAAACAATACGTAATACATTCAATAATTAAACCATCCCCACTCATCCATCCTGCTCCTCCTTATATCTTCTGGACATGGCACAGCCTATCAGTGCTAGTA
>JBAGKO010012003.1:0-11562 GCA_037177275.1 Acacia concinna | reverse complement strand
TACAATTTTCCCAATTATTTACCATCAACTTCAATTTTAATTATAACGTACACACGTGCAAGCTCCATTTTTATCATTTGAGCTGGCATAAATCGGTGAACTATTTTTAACATAATAATAATAATAATAATAATAATAATAATAATAATAATAATAATAATATTTTTCTTCTCATCATTACTTTAACAATATTTAATAAATAATTTTATCTTAAAAATCAAATTGATAGAAACAATAAAAATAATTGAATGCATGCACCTTAATTAATTAATTATTTTCTCCATTCCTATATATAAACTCCGTTGATTTTTTTAGAGAATTCTAAGAAAGCTAATTATATTACTTTAAGACATTAAGGTTTGTCGTTTTTCCTTAAATTATACTGCTTTACTTATGAACTACTATATAATATAATAAAATACAATATATGATATTATTAAATAATGGTATTAGCTTTCTTAATTTTTTTTTAGAATTCTCTAAAAAAGCTAACAGGGTCTTATAAATAGAAAAAAAAAGAGTAATTCTCAAGATACATTCTGGTGAAATTGAATCTCAGTATTAATTATTGTAGTTTGAATAGTGCCCAAAATTATTGATGTTGTTATGAATGAATCTGTACTAGTTCATGAACTAATTAATTATTGCAATATTAACCCATGGATGAAACCAAAATTTGTCCCACATACAGCAAGGCACTGTGCTTTCCTCTTTTTTCACATCAGAACATAGAAATGGGTCAAATACTGTAACTTTTGCATTAGCTGGACCAGGATTTGTGATTTCTTTCTATGTATATCTTGGAATACTTAGCATTATGTTTTTTTTTTGGTACAGGAATATTTAGTAGTTTTGTGTTCATGAGTATTTTCAATCTGAAAAAGGAAAAAGAGGGAAAGTTATCCCTTAAATCACAAATGATTGATTATGTCAATGTAATTTATCTTAGGTAGAATTTTATATAAATCCAATTGAAATACCAAAATTCAAATTTAGACCGTTACTTTCAATAAATTATTGATAAAGTTAAGTGGCCTAATTAAGAATTTCTGAATGTTGTTAAATAACCACACTGTGTCATCTCTTCTTTTCCAAATTACCTTGTAGGCTACATTCAGTTCTCTCTGTGATCTCTCATTTTTAAAAACCAACAAAATTTACTCCATAATTTAACATGTAATTCAATGTTCACTGATAAACACGTTAATTTGCATTGAATTTTCCTTTAGAAGAAAGAAAAACTATGTTGTATATAGGATCAACCTAAAAAAATGAAATAAGTCACATTCTCCATTCACCACTAAACTACAAGACCTTTAGTCATTATATTTTTATATTTATATAATATATCGTTGGACAAAAATATTTGTTGTGATTATATAAGATATATACAAATTTGCATAATATCGATAAATAGTATAGTTTTTTTTTTTAAAAAAAAGTATAGTGCACATATAGATATGTTATAATATTTATATGATGTTTTTGCCGGACAAAAATATCTATTGCGATTATATAGGATATATATTAATTTGAATAATGTTGTTACAATAAATAGTATAGGTTTCTTAAAAAAAACTTATACAGTATATATAGATAAATATTAGATTGTTTTATAAAAACAAATCATAAAACTAACAAACTAACTAAAAATAAAGAGAAAACCTGGAAATAAAAAAGGCTACATCTACCTTCCATTTCCTTTTTTAATTATAGGAGGGCATTAGAGTCTTTTAATAACATTCAAAAATCCCGAAATAGGCTCCCCGACCTCATTAATAATTTATTAAAAGTGAAGACCTGAATTTATATTTTGACATTTTAATTGAATTTATACAGATTTTCCTTTTATCTTATGGGAAAACATAATGACCTAACGTGAACAAAGAAGAAAGAGATAAATAGAAAATGATAATATAGGATGGAAAAAGGAAAGAGATAAGAACTCAGCCATAATTGATCATGTTAATGTGATTTGTCTTATGAGATAGTAAGGTAAACTAAAGAGAGAGAAGGGAAGTAATAACTTTATAAACGTGTTTGACTTGGCGTTTAAATGCACGTACATGTCAAAAGCTAAACATAGGTTTTAATAGATGAAATCATATTGTATAAGTATTCAATTGGATGTAAAATTTGAAATTCTTTTAATTAATGAATGGAAATGACTTTTAATGGCATGTAAATGACCAAAAACTCAATGAATGTTTTAAATGTGCAATTAATTTTATGATCAGTGGTGTAACTGTGGTTGAATATCGAAAAAGCCTTTTCATATATGCATGTTTTTCTTAATATATATATATTGTACTCTTCATTAGTGTGCAACATCCAGAACAATCCATCGGAGCAAATCAAAGAGGGGATTTAGATTATAAACACATATAAAGATCACATCATGTCTTCTGGGCTATTTGTGCATACTTGTGCAACCCTTATACCCATTTCAAGCTTTCCACCATCCTCTTCCACTGGCTTTTCCCCTCTTTCTTCTATTGGTTAGTTCTCTCTCTCTCTCTCTCTCTCTCATATTATGATCTATTGGTCAATTCATTTTACTGTTCCTTCCACCATTTGTATAAAATTCCTGCGATTTGTGACTATTTCCTGATGCTCAATTGCATTATATTACGTCTTACAAAATGTTTTGTTACATATATAATTAGTTGAAAGACGGCCAACAAAACATGCTTATGAGATATTTATTCTCATTCAAAATTCAATCGAACTTAGCTCTGAATTAATCGGACTCCAATACAACTACAAAAAATACATAAACGGTTTTATTATAAATTAGTTTCCCAAGAGTTTGCAGAAGTAAATCACAGAGTTCGTGTAGCCAGGGAACCAAACACTTTTTGCATAATAATGGATTAAGGGTCAATTTTGCCCCAGAAGTATTTTTTGAGGAGTGATTTTATCTTGGAAGTAAGATTTGGGGTAATTTTGCCCCAGAAGTTTGTAAAATGGGGCAATTTTGCTCTTGCCGTTAGTTAACCATCAGTTAACTGTTAATTGATTAAATATGTTGAATTAACAATCTACATGTCATCCAATATATTTTTGCTAAGGTGAAGATTTGTCGTGTAAGTTTTAAATCTATTAATCTTGACTGTTAATTGGTTAAATATGTTGAATTGACAGTCCGCATGTCATCCAGTTTATTTTTGTTAAGGTGAAAATTTGTCTCAAAAATCCATATGTCATTTAGTTATTCTTTTTTAAAAGTCAGATTAAAAAGTTTCAGTACAAATTTTTACTTAGCAAAACTAAACTGGATGACTTGTGGACTGTCAACTCAATATATTTGATCAACTAACGGTAGGGGCAAAATTGCTGCATTTTACAAATTTCCGAGGCAAAATTGCCCCAAATCATATGTCCGGGGTAAAATCGCCCCTCAGGCAATACTTTTAGGACAAATTTGCATTTAACCCCATAATAATCATTTAAATTAAATAAGAGGCATCTTGTAACTCTGATTCTAGCTAGTGTTTTAAAAGCTGGACCCAATATTTCGAGCTGAAAAAACTAGCGGGTTATAATAAATAAATAAATAAAAATAGTATTATATACATATTATGTGGGTAAAAATTAAAATATCCAATCATTTATAAGTTGAATAAAAACTTTAATAATTTAATTTTATAATTTCAACTATAGTAGAATTAAACATAAATTAATTTATAATTAGAAAATTTAAATTTATTTGAGAAAATTGCGTTTTAGTCTCGATCAACAGAATTTACGACAAAACGGTCCCACGAAATCACATAATTACAAAAAAATTCTAAAGTTGTTAATACCTAACATAAAGTTGTTAATGACAAAAAAATTTTCAAAAATTTTGTTGTCATTAACAACTCTGTGTTAGGTATTAACAACTTTATGACAATTTTTGCAAATACGCTACTTCACGGGACTATTTTGTCGTAACATTCTTTCATTGGGACTAAAACGCAATTCTCCCAACTTATTTTGAATAACATGAGTTCATATGCTATTTAATGTCTAACTTATTTTATATTTGTTTTAATTAATAGAGCGCGCATATATATATATATATATATATATATATATATATATTGCCACTTTATCCTGTCAACTTTTTTGAAACTTTCTTTCCAAATTTTTTTAAGGTTTTAAATAAATTATTTTAAATTATTTATATCGATTATTTTTCTCCAAACTAATTAGTTTGCCTTATAAATTTATATATAATTTAATGATATACAACATATATTATAATTAAATAATATATTTAACTTCTTTAATCTCTTTAAAAAAATTAAATTAAGTCTTATATTTAGGAGGAGAGAGAGAGCATCCTTTATATATGTTTTTACAGAAATATACAATAATTAATCTAATATAATATAAATACTTCCATACTCTCCCCCAAAAGAACTGGCTGCTAAGTTGGTCTCCATTTTCTAGGAAAACTTGTCAGGTTTTTTTGGAGGGGCTTCCTTCTATGACCTTCCCCTTCTTGGCCCCTAATTTAGTGTAGCTCCAAAATTTTTTTGTATGGTTATTTTATGACTAGATTCTATATAAAATAAGTGATATTTTTGATATATTATGGGTGAAAAACGAATCTGTTTTCAATTTTTTTTATGATTTTTTAAAGTTAAAACTCTAAATTAAAAAAATAATCCTATATTTTTTTACATGTTTAATTTTAAAAAATCATAAAAAATTGAAAACAGGTCCGTTTTTCACCCATAATATATCAAAATGTCACTCATTTTATGTATAATCTAGTCATAAAAGAACCACACAAAAAAATATTTTGGAGCTACCCTAAATTGAGGGCCAAGGTGGGGCTAAGGAGGGGGAAGCCATGGAGGGAAGCCCCCTCCGTTACTTCCAAGCAACGACCTAGTATTAGCACAATTTCTTTGTTGATCCATGTTCATAGGAGATTCGATAGATTTTTATGTTGGCTATCGAGGGCCTAACACAACCCTACTCTTTCACCCGGGCTTGGGACCGACTATAAAACATAGGTAGAGTTTTCTTGAAAAATAGAAAAAATATAAAAAATTGTTGAAAACTTTATATGTGAAATTTGTGTTTTTTGTTAATATTTCACGCACCCACTATGTCCAAGTAGTCATGATTCTCATGCAGGAATCTCACTCGGAATATAGTGAATAGCTTACACTATAGCAACATCAAGAGTTAGGCTTGCCTAACGACTTAAAAAAGAGCTTACAACCTCACGCTTAAAAAATTCTTCAGGGAAGTGCTTGTTTTCAAGATTTGATCCATAATCAACAAGTGTTAGGGATTCTCATGCAGAAAAGTGAACATTGTTGTGGGGTGATATATAAGGGTTCTTTAAACCAAACGACATGCTCTAATAACTTAACTCACCAAACACTTTGATTACTATCAAATTAAATAAAGTCATCTCCATTATTTTCCTACTTATAGAAGACAGAGTTTCTTTCCACCGCTAGCTACTTAGTTCAAGTCGGATATTTATACTATAAAGAGTATTGATTTAAATCTAAGTAACATTTCATTCATTTTTTTCACATTATTTTTATCATCTAAACATAAAATACTTATTTTGAAAAGCCTAACCTATTATATTTTAAACCAAGAGTTGTGCCCAATAGATAGTCGAAGAAAATGCTTCAATCATTATTTTTATTCATTTACAAAACATGAACACGAAATCTTGCTCAAAATCATGGGGTCTCTTTATATTATAACAAATATAAAAAAAAATCTCAATCTTGCTTTACAAATTTTGAGAACCTCTTATACAATTAGAGATGAAGCCATTAAATTTAATTTTATATAAGCTACTGACTAATTTAAAATTGAACATTCAAATAACATTTTACAATCATTATTATTTTTTTCTATATATCTACAAAATTCAAATGATTGACAGCTTACTTAATATATATTTAGTAAGCTTCCATTCAAACAAAATCATAGCAAGAAAACAAATGTATTTTATATAAGCATTAATTATATTTAAATGTTTCGGCCTCTAATACTTTTTTATCCCCCAAAATAGAAAAACAAAAATATCAGATGAAGATGAAGATGAAGATCGTGCAACTTGGAATAGTATAATGCAATTTAGATAAGGTTAACAATTAATGAAAAATCTACTTCCTAGCTGCCAACTACTTGTAGGCCCTTCCTCTTTAATTTTAGTCTGTATGGACTCTATATATGTATTGGATACTTGAATAGTTGTATTCACAGAAACTATCCTACATCCTTTTGTTTCAAACAACGCACCATCAAATGGCTTCTAAATTGGTCTTTTTCCTTCTTTCTATCTTTGCTCTTTCACTCCTTATCTCCTCGGAGGTCACAGCTAGGGACCTTCCCGAGCCATCCTCTAATCATGGTGAGTTGAATCCGATTGTTATGGATCTCTACGGTAGTTGTTCTGTTTCTTTTTACTACAAAAAATTCAACTATATAAATTTTATATATTTTTTAATTTTCTAGCATCACTTTAACGTTCAGTTAAGAATTTACTTTTGTGCACTAAGGCTTTTGGGGAACTCAATCCCTCTATAGTACAGCGCATGAAAAATCTTAAACCTCTAAAAATATTCTATCACATAAAAAAGAACATTACTATGTTATGCAAGTTCTCTATTTGTTTCAACGTTTTCTAATAAATAAAAGTTATTTTCGGTAATAGTCTTATCAGATTTTTTAGACAGCAGGGATCGATGTAGGCAAAATCTCATAAGATATTATTATTTTAGGTCATGAAGGAGCCACATTCTTTGAAATCCTTTACAATTACCAATAACTGTGATAAAACTGCCATAAAGTACAAATATTTAACTTCTTTTGCCACTTTTACTTTTCTACTACATTTAATATAGAGGTATGGCTTCAAAAACCATGTATCTTTTCCAAAAAAAAAAAACAAGTGGTATTTCCAAAGAATTTTGTCTATACTCAAGTGAAGCTCTAATATGTGTATTTATATGTTCTAACCGTTCTGCATTCCTTCATGTTATGTATTTCAAGCTGAAGTGGAAACAATGAAACATGGAGAGGTAGGTGATGCCAAATATGGTGATGGAGATTACCCAGGCCATGGTGGCAATGGTGGAGGTTATCCTGGCCACGGCGGATATGGCGGAGGCTATCCTGGCCATGGTGGTCATGGTGGTGGTTACCCAGGTCATGGTGGCTACGGTGGCGGAAATCATGGAGGATATTGCCGCTATGGATGCTGTGGTGGAGGGTATGGAAGAGGCTGCAGAAGATGCTGTTCTTACGCTGGTGAAGCTGTAGATCCACAACCAAAGACTGAACCTCATAACTAAGCCATCGACTCACGTCATAACTAGAAGTATTATGCACTAAGTAGTGAATAAAGCACGAGCTTAGATGCATCCATGGGGTTCACTCTCTTATAGGAGTGGAGCTTCAAGCCTCTAGTCAAAGTGCGATTAGTGTGTAATTTCTATAGCTATTTAGTTATTTCGCTTTCATATTTCCTCAATAAAGTATGCATGTATGATATATGCACAATGTGAGAGATTGCTATAGGAATCAAGTTACAAAGATGCAATATAAGATTATGGGAGATTCACACACTTTCTTTATGTATCGTACTTCGAGATGTGTGATAGTGGAAATTAATTCATTAACTTTTTTTGGAGAGATTATGAAAGTTAAATTAGCTACCTAATCATATCATATATTGTATATCATTATATTAGTGTCCTTAATCTCTTCAAAACGTAATTTAAAGTAACAAATTAGTTTGGCAGGAAAGAAATAAAATATAAGTCTAACAAATTAGTTTGGCAGAAAAGAAATAAAATATAAGTATTTTAAAGTAATTTAATTAGTGTCCTTAATCTCTTCAAAACATCAATTATATCTGAGATTTAGGACCAAAGATAATAATTGAATTTTCTCTTCAAGTAATTGTGGTTTGGGAAAAAATAGCAATTGTGGTTAATTAAGAATGGTAATGGGATCATAAATGGTGCAAGAATGTCATGTTTTATGTTTTTCAATATATATATATATATATTTCATTAGTAGAGTTTTCAAATAAGCTATCCATTTTTATTAGGTTAAAGGGCATTTTTGCACTAGATTTGTTATTTTATCCATTGGTCTGGGGTGAAGTGAGTTGACACATAATGGTGTCAAACCCTCTTCCGATTTCACATTTATCTAAGTATGGAAGCGCAATCTATAAATGAGCAGTAAATAGCATAAGTACTTGTTTACATTACAGTCACTCTCTGTGGGGTTTACACATATTTACAAAATCAATCCAAAATTTGCTAAAAATAAACTGCATTAAACTTCTTGCATCATTTATGACTTGAGCATCTCACTCGTCCTAGGATACCGTCTTCCCTTTTGAGCCACTAGCTTCTGCTGGGTTGATTTATATAAAAAAAATACAGGGTGAGATTCAATTGAATCCCAGTAGTAACAACATTATATCATGCAAAATGCCATAAATAAATATGCAATGACCACATTAGCAATAAAACAATCATTAGTATGCTGCTATGTTGTCGAAGAACTCAGGGCCACAACCCAACTCCTACTGTATGATCAACGGAAATGCACATTTGTATTTAGGGTCAAATTGATCAAACTGCTGCTAAAACCCTTACTTGTTTCGTACATGTACTCAAGATCAAATTGGCCAAACTACTGCTAAAACTCCTACATGTTCCGTACCATTGTCGTGGTTTGGTACCGCTATCACGGTTTGCTCTGTATCACTGTCGTGGTATTATGTCATCATGACATTGTGTATGCAAAGTACCCGCAACATCATGAACATACATATTGCATAAAGGGTAAACAAGAGCATATACAATTTCACAGAGTATAAGAGAAAGTACTACTACTTTAGATCCCCGATTTTGGGTTCCACCATTTGTTTTGTCTTCCGTTAACCATGTAATCCTAAAATTTCAAAATTCATAAAAATTGTGTCAACATTAACCCATAAACCCTTCCAATGTCACTACATTGTTAAGCCAATGCAAAAATGGAAAATTACCAAAGTGTCTTCCAGTACCTGGGCAGGGCCCTTATACTAGGTTTAATCGTACTTTCTAAAAATTTAGACCTCGGTTTAACTCTACACAATTTTGCATGTAGAATCCATTTTTGACCTTAGATTGGAAAAATTCAATGTCAAATGACCATAATACCCTTAGATAGTCCAAGCTAGGTTTTTGAGCCTGTTTTTGTCATTTTTCATTCTTGGGCTTTTTGGACTTCAAGGTCAACATAGACCCCACCAAAATTTCCCTTTTGAACATATTGGAACCATTAGAATTACCAAATTCCATCTCTAACCTCCATTTCTATAGGCTGGCTGAACCTAGACCCCTTTTTTCCAAAATTGTGATCCTTCACGATTCAACTGATTAAACTTACTCATGTTTGCTTCTAATGATTGGTGTACTCATTCAAGCACTAATTACACTTAATTCAGAGGGAAATTGGGCAGTATAACATCCAGGTTCCATCATCCCCAAGTTAAAATTGAAGGCAAAACAACCACAAAATCAAACCACAGATAATCATACCAGTATCCGTAAACTGAAAGAATCGAAGTTTCAGAAGTTACCTTTTGAGTTTCCCCACTTTCTCTCTCTAGGAAAAATCCTCTCTCTCTTTTCCCTTTGATTTTGTCTTCAAATCACCAAGTTAATAAAGGGAAAGTGGTTAGGAGTGGTCCTAATCATTGAAAACTACAAGAAATCATTGTTTCACGGTAACTTACCTTAAAATTTTGAGTTTTGGAACCTTGGTGTGTTTGCTTCCTTGAGCAACTGCCCCCCCCCCCTCCTCTATATTTTTTGCAACTTGTTTGATTTATGGGGCTGGAGAAGGTGGAAGAAGCTCTTAAAAATTCAATCAAAAAGCTTTACATGTGTTTGTCTCTCATTGGTCCATGTTTGTAGATGTGCCTACACTCCATGGGTCCATTTTCCCCTTTTTGTTTTAATTTTATTTGATCATCAAAAATCATTCTAGCTGACCTCTTCTGACCAAAAATATCTTAGGGATTAGGGAAATAATTTTCTCTTAATCATTTAACAAAATAGCATTTTACCCTTAAATTTTTGCAATTTTAGATTTCAAGATAGAATTTTCATTCAAATTTGAAAATTCATACCTAATTGCGCAAATGTACAATTGAGGTGATTTCAAAGCTCAAATGTCTTTTATTGAGTCTAGTTTTAGTGACAAATACTTTCCTTGCACAATTGGAATCCAACAATTCTCAGGAATTTCATTGTTGAACACTCCTCCAGAAAAATTTATATATCTTTTAGCATATATATCCAATTAACTTATTTGAACTATCAATTTAAATATTGGAATGTCTACTTTCATCCTATAAAATCTTATAATTTTTGGCATTGTTTGATCATCCAAACATTTACTACAATGTGATTGCCTCTTCAGCCCTTTTCCTAAAGTTGCCCCAAAATTCAACATTTATTGGAATAAATATTTATTAAGTTTTCATATAGCGATTTTGGGATATTAAGACCCACAAAAAGTAACAACGGTTGGATATTTAACATAGATGACATTTTTGCTCCATTTAGAAAAATTTATGGGTATTTTTTTAATCTAAAAATTATTTATAGTGTCAGATGCTTTTTTGAAAAAAAGATAATTAGCATTCTTGCAACTTCGCCCACTTTTAAAAAAGTATGTTTTCTTTTTTAATATGAAAAAGATCAAAATGCCCTTGTCAAAAAAAAAAGCAACTTCTTCCCATTACTCCCGATGGCCACTCATGAATCTAGGCAGGAGAACATCAAACGGTTCATAAAAGTTAAAGATAAGAACAAGGGGAAAATACGAGAATGATTCTTCCTTGTTTATTCATCTTGATATGGCTAAAATACCTGGGGAGAATAATGAAAGAAATTATTTACAATTTATAGCAACTTTAAAATCTGATTCTGCTCTTATCATTGGGGCTATTTCTATAATATTGGGTTTTCCCCAAAATTAATGGGGGAAAATCACACGATAAAGGCATTAACACTAAAAAATCAATTAAAATCAAAGAAAAAAAATATCAAGAGAGAGAAGCAACGAACACGAACTAAATTTGACAAAAAGGATAGTAAAACTTTATTGTTTCTAATTTCTTTTTTAGCCCCCCATTTTTTTAATTTTTTCTTTTGACAAGTTATTTCTAAGAAAAAAAACTACTCGTAGGATTATATGATTTTTATTTTTTTAAAACTTTTTATTATTCTCAAATATAACTTTAAATATCAACTTTATTGTTGCTAAAATATTGATTTTCATTTCCCTTTTCCTTTTTATTTTTCATGATTTTATGTAATTCAAACTACTCAATTATATTATCTTGCATTTTTGTGTCTTTTCCTTCGGGTGTGTTTGAAATAACGGTGGGATAACGGACTTATTTGTAATTGGACTTATGGATAAATCAAATTAGATATAAGTTAGATTATGTATGTTTGGATTGAAGGTAAAATAAGTGACTTATAAGTTACTTATTTAAAAGTAAAATGTGTTTGGTTG
>JBAGKO010011992.1:0-11562 GCA_037177275.1 Acacia concinna | reverse complement strand
TCAGTTACTAAGAATATGAAACAAATTGCACCTCCATAAAGTTGTTTATTTGAGTAATTTATTTCTTTATGGTTTTGCCCATTAAATCCAAATTTTGATAACATCCATTCATAATAAATACTTTTAATCACCATGTCCCTCACATTCAAATAGATAAAGGCTTCTACATTGTATCTAATATTGCTAAATATCATTTCTTTATACTTAAGTTAATTTTCAAGATTGCTAGACATCTAAATTCAACTACTATCAATAATTAAATAATATATTGAAATAGCATTTCTCCTTGTGTTTTCGTATTCCCCATATATAAACAATATCTTGATTTTATTTCAATATATCTAATCAAAGGCTATAAAAAAAAAGGTAGGAGTGAGAGAAAACAATAATATAGTAATGCTGCAGAAATTCCATAAGCATACCTTCTCTTCTTTCACATACAAATAAGATAAGGTGTTATGAACATTTCTGTAATTTGTTCCTTCCTTCAACCAGTGGCAAATCATAACACTATGTCTAAGATAACAAAACTACCAACCCTTTTGGACCAAATTATTCAAATCACGAATAATTTCTACTAGTGAAAGATTAAAGAATAAGGCAAAGAATAGAATTAAAACTTATCTCATTGCAATATCTCCTAAAATTGTTGGCGTCAGCCTCTTTACCATACAAACTCTTGGCAGTAACACCTGTAAAAATACAATCAACAAACAGTTCGAGTCGCGCCTAAAGGCACTGTCATTAAGAGATATTCTGCAACCCCCTAGTAAGTTAGGAAACGGCACTCCCCAGGATAAAACGAACTCTTCCTACATAAAGTAGGGTGTCAGAATTACAGGAAGATAACTGTGGAACTCAGAAGAAAGGGAGAGGAGGGGAGCTCGAGGTAGAGCTCAGGGTAGAGCTAACGTCAGAGCTATTTCACCTTCCTCCTCACATTGCCTTTTATAGGCAGAAATCCATATGGCCGTTGAGCAGTAATAATGACTATCAACGATAGTTTAATGCCAATTAAAATGACAGTTACAAAATTCAAATTAATTATAATTAAATGTAATAAAACATTGTAATTGTCGTTAAAATTGTTAATTAAAATTCCAACGGTCATTTTCAAGGGTCAGTTTAAAGACTCCTCTCATCAGCCTTTTACTAACTTAAGCTCATATCCGATGGTATACTAAGGTATTCCTAGTCTTGAGTTATATGAGACTTCTTCCTTTGACACACTTACACACAATAACTACAACAATAGTTACTTGGCAAGGGCTGATTAGGTTGCTCTGGATGAGGCTTCACTCCTTCTTCATTCTCCTCTGCCATACCGAACACTACTTATGAATCAACAAGTTTTTAAGAAGATATGAAGATTATGTTTCAGGTGATCGAGTTGCTTATTTTTTTACTTTCGTTTACATATAATCTAATCTGTGTGGTTGAGTGCCATTTGGCATATACATGCCCTTCGGTGTTCCTTAAGTGATTTACTCCCTCAGCACTTAATATATAACTCATTTTATTATTCAATTTGTCATTAAAGTAAATTTTCTATTAAGAATCGGAGTCTAACACATTGGAGTATTCTTACAAAATTACAAAAGTCTCGTGGCTGCCAACTGTATATTCGATCATTGGAACATGCTACGAGATGTTGCATTCTTGTTGCCGACACACTATATTTTATCATTGGAGTATGCTACGGGTACTCTATAAAAACCAAGTTAAAGCAGGGCGGCGAGATGATAGACTATATACTCTCATCTATAATTATTTAATTATTAATTTATTGTTATAGTTCTTGAATAATACTCCCTCAGTTTTGTAAATAACATGCTACATACCTTTTAAAAGGGATTAATCAAATGTGTTATTGTATTATACTAGTGGAGTAGTATTTTCTTTGAATAAGCCCCCAAAGTGTGGAATTTTATTTCCTTATTATACTTGGTGGGTGGAGACATAGGCCTTTTGCACTTTTTTTTTTTTTTTTTTGATAGAAAGGGCCTTTTGCACTATTGACTATTCCTTCCTATCCCGCAGCCGTGAACGTATTCAATTATCCATTTGAGAATATTTAATTAATATAAAATATTAATTTCATTTTTTTTCAGATCTTGGTATGCATTGACTTAAATTAGAAAAGTTCGAGAGTTTCAATCAAGCATCAATATAATTAAACGACAAATCAATTTCATTATAATTCTTTTATAGGTAAGTAATTTCGTTATACTAAAAAATAATAATTCTTAGCTGAGCAACTACAAGTACAAAGTTTTGTTATGTAATTAAAACAGCTAGTTTGGTGAGAGCCACCTGGTGCAAGTAAGGTGCTCGAGATCTCAACCCTAAAACCTAAACACATTAAAAAAACAAAAAAAGGAAATAGAGAAACTTTCTTTGACATGTGATTGGGATGTGGATCTCAAGAAGAGAGCCCATATCTTAACCAAGACAGCCTCATCATGCATGATATAGGGATTCATTATTTACGATTCACTTGATAGGGCCTTGTCATGGGGCTATCAAATAAAACTAAGCTAAATGCACTATAGGGCAACTAACCTAAGTCGATTTCTATGTGGAGCTTGTATTTAATTCATAAGTAATCTAGTATAAATAATAAATTAACCAAGGGCTTTAGATGTAGGTTTCATCTAGATAATCAAACCAAAAGATCTACTTGTTTATGAATGTTCTAATGATCAAATTGAAGATGTGAGTGTGTGTGTGTGTATGCAAGAAATGAATGTTTTAGGTGAATACTTCCACTAACCTTCATTGTTCACTCTTAATATTGAGTTCTTCCCTTAACTAAACACAAGGACTAGCAAGGAATCTTACTAATCAATACTCCTAAATTCTCAATTCAATCTAAACCTAGACTCAATTGATCACTTAGAAATATCTTAAAGTGATTAGCTCATGTTAGATTCATAAGATCCTCTCTACCTTCAATCAATTCCTAACAACCTAGCAATTAATTGATTTCAAGAGAATAGAGAAAATGCAATTGAATAACAATGAAAGTGTTATAGTCCAATTACAATCCAAGAGTACAAATCTAACACAAGTATTATCATTCAAATCATAATCAACCGATTACAATCCTCAGAAATATACACAAATCATGAATCCTAGAACTCTAGAATCACATGTTGCATATACAATGAGTGGAAGATGAAATTAAGAACAAGACTCCCTTGGTAGCTCAAGAACTTAGGTCAGCTTCATCATCACCATCGGATATAAAGATCAGCCACTCATATTTTGCAATTAACCTCCATCGAAACTTTGATCTCCATCAGCCATTGCCGAGACAGAAACTGAGTTGCAACAGAAACTTCTATAGAATAGATGGAATGGTCGATGCAGAAGAAGAAGAAGAAGAAGAAGAAGAAGAAGAAGAATGGATGGATGGAGATTTGGAGTGATTGGTGGAATGGATGGTGGGAGAGAAGAGAGAAGACAAAATTGCGCCTCCTCTGGTTCTGGAATTTCTGAGAGAGTCAAACTGAAGAGAGTGAACCAAATGGGGAAGGAACTGAATGGAAGAGAGGATTGAGAATTGAATGAATAAACTCCCTCCATATGCGAATTTCCATATAGGTAATTTAGATCGAAGGGCATGTTTGGGTGCTGACATTCCATGGACAATCCAAAGATAGAGATTGAATAGCTTCTAAACAAGGTCCTTCATTGAACTCCAATGTGCCATGTCATCACCTACAAATAAGATGTAAATAGGTAATATCATATGTTCACAATTAAAGAAAATAATGGGAAATAAAAATTGTTACTTAAAATATCGCAATTTGACCAATTAAATTTTTAAAATATCCTTGCACTTAAATCTCACATTAATACTCAATCGTGCCCAAAATAATCAATTAAATCCCACAAAAGCCTAAGATTAACCATGGAAAGATATGCAAATATTTTATTCTATCATCACTAGTATGCAAAAAACCAAACTACGTAATTCAAAAAGTTGGGTAAATTTGTTGAAAGACAATAAATATGTAAAAAAATATAATTTACTTTCCTAAAGCATCCTTACTTGAGAGCGTGCGTGGAAGATAAAATGAGTTAAAAAAAAAAGGATAAAATAGAGAGTGAGTGGGAAAAATTAAAAAAGATAAAATACATATACTTAATTAAGGGTAAAATAGAAAAAAATGTATTAAATGATAGAAAAAAACCAAACTGTGTCATATAAAAAACAAATCAATTCACACATTTGACTCTTATAATTTAAACCAAAGGCTGTATTAGTTTTCAACCTAATTTAAGACTTTTAGTCACCTCGGGTTAAATAAAAATAAACCAAATTATGTACTGAAGGGTATAACTCAAGTCTTACTTTCTTAAGGAGCTTTTTCATTTGAAATCCTAGGCTAAACTAGGTGGCCAAAGCATTGAAAGGGTTTAAAAATGATTTTTTTGCTTTTTAATAATGGAAAAACAACCTAAACTATTATTTTTCTGATTTTTGTTGAAATAATGAAAGAGAAAATTAAATTGGATTAAGAGAATTATATGACAGAATGCTCCTTAGAAGTGAACAGATGGCTATCCTAACATGCTTGATAATATGGGAATGAATTGATACACAAGTCTAATTAACAACTCTAATCACGATTTGAGTCAAGTGATTCTTAACAAATAATTGTCCTACATGCTAGATAACAACAACTTATTAAGGCACTTTTATAAACCACTTGGTATGCAATTTAAATTTAGTTAATAAAACTTATTCCTTTAATGATGAATGCTTATGGAGACACTAAATAGCAACCCAAATCAATTATTATACTCAACAACGTGCTAGATAAACTAATTTCATTGAGTGCAAACATAAATATATAAAATCAAAACTCAAGTCTTATAACTTAACTCAAACCACAATAATCCAACTATTCAACTAACAAAGATTATAACGCATAATCTTAGTCTCAAATACAAATCAAAATTATTCCTAATGAAGGAGAATTATTGAGATGAAGGGAACATTAATTGTAAACAAATAATCCCTTAATTAAAGCTCCCAAGCTCAAGCTGTAGCATCCCAATCTCCTAGAGTTAAAGAGGAAGTTTTGGTAATTTAATGGAAGTAGTGAAGAAATGATAGAAGAGAAAGAGAAGACAATGGTAATGGTGGGAAGTAGTTCTCAACGGTGGCAGTGCGATCCATCTCTTTTCCTCCAATAATATTAATTTCTCTCTAGAATGACGGTCACTCCTATATTTTATTTTCAAATTTATGCTAAAACTTGCCTTCTAAGTTGAAGCTTTTTTTTCCTTTCCTTAATTATTTTTAGGTCCAAGTTTTCTAAAATGACCTACAATTGATAAACCACATTTTTACCATTTAATTCCATGCATTTTGGGGAGCTTTCATTGAGTTTATCATGATTAAAGTGAATTTAATTGGATAAATTGGGATTATTTGGAATCAATGTGGAAAACATGAAATAATGGTTTTAAAGGGCCTAATTGTCATTTTCTCCTAGTATTTTGAATTTAGAATATGGTATTACGTTTTTGGTGAATTATTTTAGGAGAAAATGGGAGAAAAAGGAAGAAGGACCAAATCAAAAAGATAAAAAGAAGGCTGGGGGCATTTCTGTAATAAAAGGAAGGACCTGGTTGCAAAGAAAAGAAAGGCGGAAGCTAAAACTAGGAAGAAAAGTGGACATGGGGTTTGTTTTGGTAATTTCCACGAGGTTAAATTATAATCAAAGTCTTCAGAAGTCAAAGTCAAATGTGGGACACGTCACAGCCGTTGATAAAGATTACTCGCGAAAAGATCTCAGCCACAAGTTGAAACGCACCATTTCACTAATAGCCCGTGTAATCTAAGACATTTGTTGGCATTACAATTGACTTCATCTGGCCTGTTGATTTCAACACTCAGAATCAAAACATACCACGACACTTGGCATCATCTCCACCCTTCATCTCATATAATAGATCAAATATTAGCCGTTGGATGACCCAACGGTCATCTTCTTTCCCTCTGGTTGGGTTTCCCTGACCTGCGATAGAATCCATGGAGCTCCGATGACTTACAGAATAAAGCTTAATTTCCCACGCATTCGAGCTCATTCGGGATGATTCTTCTTGCCTAGATCACATCGTCCATGAGAGAGGAAGGGTTTGAGAGTAGTTATGAGCTCTAGAACGCTGTGTATCGCAAGATCACAATGGAACCTCTGCAATTTCCGGCGATGACTCTGGCAAAGCTTCTTCAGCTTATGTGATCATGATGCAAGGCTAAATTCACTTTCTCCATGTAATTTCATGATGGTTTGAGCTTCTGGACATGAATGTAACCAATTATATCCAGTTCTTCATCATTTTTTGTTTTTAGCTCGAATGTTCCGACAGAATGTTCTTACATAGCATGGTTATGCTTATGTGATACATGGATTCGTTGTGTTATTGTTTTAGGTGAGTAATCTGATGCATTATGGTGTAGAGTTGCTTTCGTTGAAGTGATTTAATACTTGAATGCGTTAGTTTGATTAATTAGTTAATTAATCTATGTTTTGCCTATGCTAACATGCTATTGATATGTGGAGCTTTTAAGGGAGAATGATCTGGCTTAATTGTATCTTAAGATTGAAATGATAAACAAAATTGGAATTGTATGGAGATTGTTTGTTAAAAAATATTGTGGTGAATTACCTAACTTCTCACTATCTTGCATATTGTGGATGAGATGAATTCTAGTGTTTTAGTTAATTTTCCAGTAGCTAATTAGGAATATTTTAGCTGTAGGTATGCACAATGAAATTGCATTTAAATTATTAATTAATGAGCCTAACAATTAAACTAGAAAAAAAATAGAAAACCAACTAAAAAGGGTGATAGATAGCCTATAGTGGATATGACCTAGGTTAGCTTATAGTCTATAAATTTAATTTGTTTTTAGGTTAATAAAATACTATAATCAGTAAACCAAAATTATGTAGTAACTTATAATTCAAGTAAATCATTGCAGTCAATATTTATGGAAATATAACCTTTTTTAAGCTCTATTTTCTAACAATAATCTTTAATTCAAATTAATCATAATAAATATAATTTAGCCCAATATTAATGATCAAATCCCCAAATAAGACATTAAATGTTATGATAAAATAAGGATATATCACAACCTCACATGTGCACAATGAACACCAATATATCGTCATAATTGGATATAATGTAAATTGTATAACAAGCTATATTATTTATTTAGAACTCATCAAGTATGTGCTTCATATTTCAAAGCTTCATGCAATGAACTTATTTTAAGTGAAATTATTATACGATCATTTTAACTCATTATAATTATATATATAAAAAAAACGATATTCAAATCTCAATGTATGTACCAACGGCCTTTAGGTTGTGTGGTATGGTTGGTGCCCTATGTGACACCCATTTCGGGTTCAATCTCGACCTCATGTAATTAAAAAAAATAATCTCAACGTAAGTGGGGATTGTTTGTCAAACTATAAAAGCTGGTTGACTTTATAGTAGTGACATTTCTACACAATTTTAACAACTTTATATTATATTTTTGCCCCATTTTTTGCTTATATTTTTTTTAAATAGACATTTTCTTAACCCAGGAAACATTATGGTATTAAGTGCGTGAAGCGAAATACTTTATGAATAGATTGTACCTTAACCTATAATTATTTAAAAATAAAGAGGTGAACTAAATTCTTAGACAATTATGAAGTGTTGTTTATAGAAAAGACCCGAAAATCATAGGGAGTGCTAACAAGGGAATAGAAGTTTCAAAAGCAATGGAGATGCAACCAATCACACTTCTTTCCTTTCAATCTCCGGCGCAGCCCCATATATATATATATATATATATATATATATATATTATATGTGAACCATGATAATGATAGCAAGACTGTGTTGCGAACCGTTCAGACTCCGGCGCAGCCTCTCTTTAAATTTATATATGTTATGTGAACTATGATAATGACCGTTAACCCCTCCTCTTCTCTTCTCATCCTCTTGTCGTCTTCTTTTTCTAACTCTATATCAATACTTGAATGATCTAGATTCATTTTTGTACAAAATAGTATTTGTATTGGAGCATTGAATAATTTATATCAAAATTTAGCAATTTGTATTTAATTAAATATTTGTATTTTTATAATTTACCATTTTAATAATAATTTTATAAAATATCATATATGGACCATTTAAATATTCATATCAAGGCTATAAAAAGAGAGGAGGAGGGAAGAGGATGGGAAGGTTGATGATAGCAAGACAGAGTTGAGAGTTCAAGATCTTTTGCAACCATGATTTTGGAGAACACAATACCCATTACTCTCCTTTTTACCATTTTCTTTCTATATCGAGTCTTGTTCTTGCTTCTCAAACAAAGGAAACTTCATCATCAGAAACCACCGCCTCCACCTGGTCCTCCGCCTTTGCCTCTCATCGGAAACCTCCACATTTTGGGCAAAAGCCCTCATCGGACCCTTCAGTCCTTGGCCAAAACCTATGGCCCAATCATGTCCCTTAAATTAGGACAAGTCCCAGCCATTGTTATATCTTCTTCTGAAGCGGCTGAACTCATCCTCAAGACAAATGACATCGTTTTCGCTATTCGTCCGAGAACTCAGGCCAGTGGTATCCTCACTCATGGCTTCAAAGGCGTTGCATTTGCTGACTATGGCCCATATTGGCGCCATGTGAAGAAGCTGATTACTGTAAAACTTCTGAGCCCAACAAAAATGGAGTTCTTTGCCTCTATGATAAGGGAAGAGATTAGTTTAGTGGTGAAGTCTTTTAAGAAAGCCTCATCTTCAAAAGAGATCGTGGACCTCAGTGAAGCCGTGCATAATCTTATGGAGGATATGGCGTTTAAAATGAACTTTGGTTCTAATACTGAAAAGGACACCGCATTTAATTACAAGAAGCTTGTTCGAAAGGGAATGAATCTTCTCGGAACTTTTAACGTATCAGATTATTTGCCTTGCCTACGACCTTTTGATCTCCAGGTTCGTTTCAAATGCTTCCTCTTATTTTTTAATGTACGACATTTTTAATTAACTTGATTAAATTAAGTAAGTTGATTAAATTAGTTAATATAATATATATATATATATATATTAAAATGCTCTAGTAAATAAATCAAATATCAACCATTAAAATTTGATCTAATGGTAAACACCTAACTAGAGAGAAAATAGAGAGAAAGAGCAATGAAGACATTCTTCTCCCTCTTTGACTATAGTTGAGTGAGCATCAACCGGGCTAAATTAAAAAAATTTTACAAACATATGAAAATTATGTTTTATCTATAATGTGAAGTGTGTGGTAGGATGGTAGCTAGTATTATTTTGGGAGAATTATATTGAGATCTCAAGTAAGGAAATTAATTCTTTGACAACTCCGAGCTACCTTCTCAGCTTGTCAATATAACTCCTCAACTAGTTAATAATAGTTCCTCACTTGTTAATGGGGACCTTTCTAATATTAATTTCCTTATGTGAGACCTCACTGTAATTCTCCCTGTTATTATTTTTTTGCTTCCATGGCTAAGTTAACAAGTTGGATTTAACTAATAACCCCATGTGGCTTATCTTTATAAATAATAAATTCTCTGCACATTATTCACTTTGAATGAAATGCCAATCCCCAAAAAAATATTAAGAGCAATAGGTTTGTTATTTTCAAGATCTAAATTTATCGTTTATTCTTAAACTAATTTTTTACTAAATGACATAAAACTATTGCTGTTTATAAGGGAATTAAAAGACAGATAAAGAAATGCATGAAAGAAGCTGATGAAATTCTAGAGAAGATGATGAAGGAGAGGGAGCAAGCTCAAAAGGGAGCCAAAGATCAGAACCACAGTAGCTTCATAGATATATTGGTCTCCCAAATGCACCAATCCATAGGTAATTTGCAAGATGGCCAAGAACTAGTCCTTGATCCAGTTTCAGTCAAAGCTATTATAGCAGACTTGTTTTCTCCAGTAGTGGAAGGTTCTACAGTTGTGGTGGAGTGGGTCTTATCAGAACTCATAAAGAATCAAAGGGTGATGAAGAAATTGCAAAATGAGATCCAAAATGCTGTCGGAATGAAGAGAATGGTGGATGAGACAGACTTGTCCAAGTTAAGTTACTTGGATTTAGTGGTTAAGGAAAGTTTAAGGTTGCATCCTGCTGGATCATTCAATCCTAGAGAGGCAAGGGAAGATATAATAATGGATGGTTATTACATAAGGAAGAAGACATTGGTGTTGGTAAATAGTTGGAGCATAGGTCGTGATCCTAAAGCTTGGTCGGATAATGCAGACATTTTTTATCCAGAAAGATTCCTAAATAGCGAAGTGGATCTGAGAGGACATCACTTTCAACTCGTACCATTTGGTGCAGGTCGCAGACGATGTGCTGGTATTCGAATAGCTCTAACGTTAATTAAACTTGTTGTGGCTCAATTGGTGCACTGCTTTGATTGGGAGCTTCCTTATGGGATTAAGTATGAAGATTTGGACATGGAGGAAAAATATGCATTCCCAATGCCAAGGGCTCGTCACTTACTAGCAATACCATCTTGTCGTTTACCTAATTAACTATATATCTCAATGCCTGTGCCAAACTTTTTGTGCCATAAATAAATGTATCACATGCTTTGGTATGTTAAATATTATTATATCACTAAATGTTGGTCGTTCTCTGGTACACACACACACACGTATGCGTGCATTTTCTGTAGGTGGTGCATGATAGTTTCCTTCCTGCATAAAATTATTTATTAATATATATAGCTTTCTTAAATAATCACAACATATAATTAAGAACCAAATACAATGTACTCAACGTAAGAAATAATATTACATGGATTTGGAATTTTGTGTGTGTGTGTGAGAGAGAGAGGGAGAGAATCATTAATAAGATATGTTTGAGGGAATAAATTAAAGACAAATTTAGAAAACAAAAGCATGCCTGTTATTTCTATACTGTGATCACATGCACAATTTAATGTTGTGACTTGTGAGAAATTGAATTCTTCAAAGAGTAAAAGTGAAGGATTCTCAGGAATTGGCTTTCCTACAATCTAGATCGTTATGTCAGATTTGAGCAGTCCATATTTGGGGTTTTAAAAGCGTTTTCTTAGGATAATTGAATTCATAGATAACAAATATAGAATAATTTATCCATTAATAAATACAGCGGAAGACTAATTACCTCTAGCCATTGTTAATTCTTTATCAGGAACTAAAATCATCAGATGAATGATTAACTACAAAACAAACACTAGTCAATTTGTTAGGACACTTCTGATTGACTGTAAGGCACAGTGATGGGGCTGTGTGATAGCCGTGGCCAGTCAGGGAACCTCAAGAGAAGGTTAGGGTTTCCATATCTAACGCTATGTGTTTTTTGGCTGTGAACTTTGTGCACGTGTATTTTCATCATCAGAAAATCACTTAAATAGCCAAAACTAAACACTAATCTTACTGGGCCTTTTAACTGACTAATGGGCCACACTCAGAGTATTTTAATTACCCTAATTTATAACTATATGATATAA
>JBAGKO010011981.1:0-11564 GCA_037177275.1 Acacia concinna | reverse complement strand
TCGCGTATATATAAATATTGATTCACACAGATGAAAACATACCGGTTATAAAGGCCGACCGAAATAGAGGAAGCCATACTTGTGGTGAGGACTTTGTTTACTAAAGTTTGCGTGATGACCTCGACAGCACCGCTTGTAGCATACACCCCTTCCTCAAAGGTGGTAATTTCCATGTAGTCGTTCTGTAGAGGGTCTTCTTTAGAGAAAATATTATTTTGTATCCTCAACGTTAAATGGTACATGCTAGAAACAGGAGGTGAATGAGGCAAAGGACTAAGAGCTTGCACAGGTGACATTTACAAAGGCTCAGTTGAGGCTGGAGCCACAACAGGGTCTATCGTAGTTGTTGCTGAGGTAATCATTTGCTTTGGCATGTTAGACACCAGACCAATGCCGGACTAAGCACCTAAGTTGCCCTTCCTTCTCATCGACTGAAAAAAATAATAAAAATTAGGAAAAAACATACTATATATAAAAAAGAAACACATAAGAAACGTAAACCTTTGGTTGCATTTTGTGTGTTGGGGCGGTGATGAGGTGCTCTAGCCACGCAAAAAAACCCTACTGCTCCTTCCACGGTAGTAGCATTTGCTATGGGAATCAGGAGGATGTAGGCAGGTTCAAGAGCCGTATGCAACACTATCTTGACATGCTTAGCTTATCAGGGAGAGGTTGCTTGTGGATTGTCGTGTGCTTTCTTGGTAAGTTGTACATGTGGCCGGTAGCAATTGTACGTCACGAGGGGCTATCGGCCAGACATTCAACATTTGCCTCACCCTGAACCAATGGAACAAAACGATAATAAGTTTAGATAAATGAATAACACATATTTAAAGCAATAATACCTCAAGTAAAATTTGTGAGGGGGAAGCCGAATTGCAACTATTTTTGGTACTTGGGGTGTGGTGCGTCGTACCTGTCATCGTTGCTGCTTCTTCGCTTAGTCCCGAAAGACATATTGAGCAATGGCTTCTTTTTGCTCTAAGATATGCCTCTAGAGATTCTCACTTATGACCCTCAGGGAAGTAATTTCATCACTTTGCCTATGCGGCTTCTTTCGCTTCCTAAGGTATTTTTGTTTGCTAACTCCATAACTGCCACCCCTATACCAACCATTGTGGTCACAGCCTAGAGGAAGCTCTAACACATCCTCATCCTCTGGATGGTTGAACTCCTGAACTTCATGACTGAAGCTATCCTGTAAGAACACAAGCACGCAAAACATAAGCGCATTATTATGAACAATGCAGGCAAAACCATAAGTACATTATTATTAAATCAAAACTAACATCTCTTACCAATTTTGTTGCAACCTCCTGAACGCAAGGATTTACAATTTTGCCTTCTTTGTCTTGCCGTGCAGTAACCCACAACTTTGAACAGCGGATGATCACATCTGAAGAAGACCCCCTCTGTGATAACATTTACTGTTGATGTTAGCGTACCTCCTATGACCTCCACGGTAGGAGTAATCGTTCTTCTTCACTCTCTCACGGTTTACCATGCTTAGTGCCTGTGGAAACAAAAAAAAAGTTATTATATCTACTACTTGTGGTATATATTACTTTTCTTATAACAAAAAATGTCAACCACGAAGGGGACGACTTACCCTAAACTCTAGAGTGCGACATACCCCGACAAACTCGGCCTTCTCTATCGGTTGACAACGTCCCTTATCAGGGTTGAAACCACTAAGGCATCAATAGAGTCGGGATTCACTAAATACTTCTTCTTTAAGAACCAATGGAAGGAGCGCATAGTCTTCCTGCTTTCCCCCACACAAATTGCTTCTTCTTCTTACCGATGTTGAAGGTGGACTACAAATAAGAAGGCAAAGCATAATTGTTAGCGATTATCAATAAAAGTGAGGACAAGCAAATCATCAATCATAATGTAGATATATCTTACTGAAATAGAAGTCCACACATCATCCTTCATCTTATCGGTTGTCTTCTTCCAGGTGGTCAACGTGATAGGCACGTTGCACTTGTCACATACCCAAGGTAGCTGATGAACTTGTTAGAACACACAACTTGACCTTTATTGTTCCATCTGATGTCAAGTTTCTTCCCATCTCTCTTCACCTTATGTATCTCATTCATCACCACAATGCTCTTCCTCAAAGCTTCATCTTTCCTCCTCATTTGTTGTGCATCTCTATCAACAGCCTGTTGGGAATCCATTGGGTTGGGCTGGTTATCATGGGTCCCGACACTAATTGATTCACCATCACCTCGGTCCATATCAATTAACCTATATTAAACTAATTCCTTCAATGAAAAAGACAATTCCAGAACCTTACAAACTGAACAACATAGATCGAATTACATGCAACATATGGAGAATTTGGTTCTGCCAACATAGCTAGCTAGCTAACACAAAATTAAGCTAATTCCTTTACTAAAAAAGCGAATTCCAGAACCACACAACTGAACAACATACGTGCCAATTCATATATAATCACATACCTCATTTTTGCCATTATATAATAACCATACGTGCCAATTCATATAATAGCAAGTTGCAAAGCAAGATCCACACATTCAATTAGCCAATTTTTGTAATCAATTATTAAGCAAAAGAAATAGGGAAGACAATTGACATTTTTCAGAAAATGTACAACTATAGATAATTGGTGTGGGGAATCGATTAATGTCTACAACTAACCTGAAATTGGGAACCAAATAATAATAAACGTACAACCAACCAACGGTTGTACTCAACTATTGAGGGAAGAAGTTTCAAACCTACTAGTTATTTGAAGTGAATATGTTGGGTGATTGCAGAAGCATGTCTACGACGAGTGGCATAGAAATTAAGTGCAAACAGCCACCAACAATGAACTCAACACATCATTAACGGCCATGACGACGACGGGATTGACGATAAACTAGATTTCGGCAACAATAGAGGCAAAAAACAGTCGGTATGGTGAAAAACAGAGGTCGGAGAGGTTTGAATAGAACGTCGCGAAGTGGAAGGAAGTTTAAAATCATGAAATAGGGTTCAGATTCAAAGTTTTAAAAGCCTATATATGACAGTTATATTTAAACAATTGTCATATATATAATATTTAGCGTTTATTATGTAAAAACTGCCATATATATAGACTTTAATATATATGACGGTTTTAATATAAAAGCCACCATATATATAGATCCATATTTTATATGATGATCATTTTAAACAACCGTCATATAATTGTTTATAATGTATGTCACTTTTACTTCGGAACCGTCATATATTTCTCTGCATTAATTCTGCCTCTTTATATATGATGCGGGTTTCAATAACCGTGATATATAGAGCATCATATATAGCCAAATCTATAGTAGTGCTTGCTCAAATGGAAATTAACTTTATTCTGTGTTTAGCATAGTTGCAACTAGCTAGCAAACTTTAGATAATTTAACATGAATTATGCTGCTTCTTAATTCTCTCAATGAATTATAATCTTGATCCAATATGAGATAATATGTTCTATATTTTTTCTTCAAGTAGGCACTAAAATATAAGAGCATATAAAGGGATTGGATTTTAGTTTTGGTTCATTTCAAAAGCTTTACTAGTGTATGATCTTATGTAGAAGGAATTTTGAAATTAGCTCAAATTTTTGGAGTTCACTTCTTTCCTCTCTCTATATACCCTTACTTCATGTTTGGATAGAGAAAAAATTAAAGGAAAAAGAAAATTAGAAGATAAAACTCCCAAAAACAATAAATTTCTTTATCATTTTCCACTCATGTGTCCTCATCCAAACATAGCATTAATTCCCACTCACCTCCATAAGATTAAAATTTTTAAAACTATTCATCTAGTTATTAATATAAGACATATTTGCAGAGGTGATAATCTTAATCTTAAATATAAGACATAGTTTCATATTTGTGAATGGTTTCGTAATTAATTACCCTTATTGATGTTTCATCAACCATACTTAACGAGGAGAGGAAAGTGGAAATTAAGGTATATGATTAGAGTGTTTTATAAAATACATATCATATTAATTAAATTTTTGAACATAATCAAATTAGGCAAATATATCTTATATTAATGGCAAGATGAGTATTAACTACTTTTAAGAAGCTTTTCTGGGCATATTTTCTAAGGGTTTTGTGTTACCCTAATCTCTGGTAAGCTTCTTACTTTTGAATGAGGACTTGATTAGATGTTATGATTTATTTTCATAATTGATGTGGTAAAAAATCCTAATTAGGGGACATAGCCTCACATACACAGTCATGTTAGGGTTTAGTCTTAAAAACAAAAAAAGTCATCTACTTATAAGATAACTTGGCTTATTATGTAATTGTGGATTAAGTATGTTTTGATTATGTATTATTCTCTACATATATATCCAAACACCTAGAATTGAGTCTTTGAATTACATTTAAGAGAAGGCATTACATCCCTTTGTTATAAATAATGTTGAGAGTCTTTTGAACTAATCGTTATAGTTTAATGTGGTTTAATTAGATGATTTTAGTGACATTTAAATGATTTTATTGCATTAAACCCCACTAATTCTTATTATGTAACTTTCATTTTTGTTGGAGGGGTTGGATCTTTGAGGAGTATAAAGAGAAAGGATGAAAAGAAATTAATGCACAATATTTTCAAGGCGTGGACAACAATTACTTTTAGATTTCATTCACCCCTACCTATACCTATCTTATAGGGTGCATGTTGGATTAACGGGTGAATCTCTTATAGGATACAAAGAAGACACTTGAATATGGATTGCACTCCTCAAACTCAAACAAGACAACAATAACTTTTACAAAATGATAATTTGACTTTATCTTTGTGTACACTTAAGGACAAAGTCAATGAATTTGATCTATTGTGAGGTTTCTAATAATCCATAATGACTAATAGTGTTGGGTATTTATAAGCAGTGAAGTAATACATTGAAGTGGTGCCTCTTTGAAGTAGTACCTTTTGAAGCAATACCTCTTCAATTAAAAGTCATAACAATTTGTGAGATTCATGAATATTATATGCAGATTCATGAATAGACATATGAAGAGTTATACCTTTATATTATGTAGAGTTTTCTCATAAATGCAATACAACTTTTCACCAAGTGGTAGCTGTCATACATATGGCTATAACCTTTTACATGTGCCTCTAGAAACCCAAGAGACACTACCTTGGTAACTTTTAATGTCATAATTCCCTACACAACTCTTCATATAAATCCCTTAATTAATGAACATGACTTTACAAAAACACATCTCTTCATTTTAAAATATTCTAACAATTTTAATTGTCATTGAGCTATTTTTAATCGCTATTATAGTTATTCAACGAGCACATGCTTTCTGCCTATATGGTGCAAGGTCAGAACTCAGAAACACTGAGGTTAAAGAGGAATCAGGTGTAACAAACATCTTTGTCATGTTTTCTTCCATCATCATATAAACAAATGAGGAAACAAGCTACATACGTGGCTATGATGTTCCCAGAACGGGAAAATGGTATCTCCACTAATATTTCTCTCCACATAATATTTTAACTATTAGATCATGAGTTAATGGATGATATTTATTGCTATACATAAAATATTAAATATAATAAAAATTTACAATTATAATATTATTAGATAACATTAAGGGTGTGTTTGGAATAACGGTGTGATAAGTAACTTATTTATAATAAGATTTATGGATAAGTTAGATTGTGTAATGTGATTATGTTTGGATTGACAATAGTATAAGTGACGTATAAATGATTTATGTAAAAGTAAAATGTGTTTGGTTGATATGTTGAAAAATAACTTATTGTGGTGAATGACTAAAAGGGATATGAATATTAGTGAATATTATATATATATTGTAAAATTTAAAAATCATACTATAAAAAATAAAAGTGTTAAGGTGTGAAAATAGCCATAAAGTTTGCTCAAAAGTGCAAAAATAACCATAAACTATTTTTGAGTACAAAAGTAACTATGAACTTTAGAAAAATGTGCAAACCGTTAAAGTACTATTCAAAATCGTTAACTGTAATATCCTGATATTTTTAGCTCCCTAGATGAGAAATTCAGGGTGATTAAATGGTTAGAATCAGTAGATGAAAAATTTTAAATATTCCAGAAGGCTTTCATAACAATTTCATAATTTTTTGCCACCTAGAACTCCCAAATTCTGATAAAAAAATTTTCAGAGAAAAATTTTAAAATTTTTATAAGAGCCTCCTGGAATATTTAGAATTTTTCTCTACTGATTCTGGCCTTTTACCCACCCTGAATTCCTCATTTAGGGAGCTAAAAATAGCAGAATGTTACAATTAATGGTTTTGAATAGTACTTTAATGGTTTTGAATAGTAATTTCACGGTTTTGAACAGTGATTTATCGGTTTTGAACATCAATTTCATGGTTTTGCACCTTTTTCTAAAGTTCATGGTTACTTTTGCACTCAAAAATAGTTTATGGCTATTTTTGCACTTCTAAACAAACTTCATGGCTATTTAAGCACCTTAACCCAAAATAAAAATTTATTTTAACAAAAGTTAAGAATAAAAGCTAAAAATATATAATTAATAATAAAGCTAAATAATTAACAATGAATATAAATTAGAAAGCAAAGAAATGTAACATTTCTTTTGAAATAACATTACTTTACTAATCAAATCACATGGACCATACAATTTGGTCTCTAATTTCATCACGGACATAATTCATTCGTCTTGATGATTGGCTAGCACAGTTTGAAGAGGGCTTGTACTTCTATATTAGCTACAACAACAAGATTATTATTTTCGGTGTCCCTAAAATTGATATTAGTTTGGGAATTCCTCCTAATGAAATTATGTATAACCATTGTTGCATAAACTATGTGGACTTGTGTTTTGTAGCTGTATTTGCGCATTTTTTTGGTAACATTTTAAATTTATTCTTCTATACACCAAAATTTTTTTCTATTGTGCACTTCAAACTTGAATGATAATAATTAAAGGCCTCATTACGATTGGAAAATCCCGGTTGACGCCTAAATTCTAGGAGGTGATAACCATCACACTTGTAGGGACCAAGATATCCAAGCAATGTTGGATATCAAGATCCACCAAATAATAGTTCCCTATTAAATGGTTAAATCATTAAGATTGCATGAGATCAATGCAAACATGAAATGAAAACAAATTTTTAAATTTAAAGTAGGTGGAATTATACCTTCAGGTGGATGGGGGAAGTTCATGGCCAGGTTTGAAATCGCAGAATGAAACACGTGGGTATCATATGTAGAACCCTCCCATCCGGCCAATATGAAAGTAAAACACATATCCTAATCATAGACTGCCATGACATTTTGTGTTGGATGCCCTTTTCTTCCAATATATTTTTCTTGATCGAGTCCAATTATCACTCACTTGATAGGAGTTTCATCTATTGTGCCAATTCCATCCTTGAAGTATGGGTAATATCGAGGATTTTCTTTTATTGTGGTGTGACAACCACGGAATTGGGGATCATATGGTGTGATATTTTTCCTTGCTAGACTCAGGCAAGCCTGTAATACTGTGTGTAAATGCTTACTCACAGTTTCCCCTGAATGTTGAAATAATTCTTGTATCACCCTATCAGTTACTCCATGTCCAACAGTGAGCAAAAATATGGCTAACATTTCATCAACCCTAACGTTCTTAGAATTCCATAACCCATGTTGAATCAATTTACCACACAAGCTATAGAAAATATGTTTTCCCACTCTAAACATGTCATGACATTGTGATCCATTGGTAGCCAATATTTCTTGCACCCATCATGACCTGTTTTCCTATTAGTCTTACGAGGTTCTTTGCACAAATAAGGGATTAGATACTAACAAAGAAAGTCGGTTAAAGTTTCATACTGTGTCAACTCTTCTTTTAAAAGCATTTATATTGTGCCCTCATTATCTTCCTCTATTCCCTCCAACTATTTTTTATTGTTCCAATTCTCTCCTCAACTAGACCTATCAGTATAGTTAAATTAAATTGTAAGAAGTATAAAAAACATAACATCTAAACAAATGAAAAAGATAGTCGACATGTTATAACGTCATACGTTATATAAATGTAAACAAAGGGTAAACATAGTCCATAGTTCATTACGTCATAAGTTACATAAACCAAAATTATCCACACTAAGCACTAAAAAGCTAGACTACATGTCATTATCACACCAAAAAGAAACATTAATCATAAACCATGAACCGCAACCATTTTATCAAGAAGTAGGGCTTGTGCTTTTTAGTTGAAGCAAATATTTCCCGATTAGTCTTGTCCTGAAAAAGCTTCATGCATTGAATGCTGAAGTCCTCATCCTCTTGTACTTCTACTAGACAAGAAAGATCTTCCATTATTTGGTCAATGCTCGAGGTAGATTTTTACTTCAACGAGCCAGCTCTATCTTTAGAGGCATTAGCTATCATATTGACTGCATCTACTTTGTGTTTTAAATCCAAAATTTTTTGCCTTTTCTTATTAACTGTTCCCTCTGCTCTCTTCCTCTTACTCTGGCTTCCTGATCCACTTTCAACTGCATACAGAGTGACATTTGATAAGTCTACCCTAACTAAGTCATCTGTCATTCGTGTACTAGCTGTAGGGTTAGCACCAAAAATCTCTTTTTCGCTGTCCCCTTATCCTTTTTCTTCATCCATCGTGGGCCAGTAGATGTTGTCATGATCTTCCGCCTATGTTGCAGGCGGTCTATACGATGGTGCATAATCTTGCTCATCGGTTGCTATCACATCCTTAAAAATTTGTCTTAGTTCATGTTCATGCTGTGGCTAGCGTGTCTAAACTGTAGGCTGCATTCTCCTGCATGCATACAAAAAAATTTACATTTAACTTAGCTTCAAGTAATTTATTACTCACATCAATCAAACAATAATGAAACTTATAATTAAGAATAATTAACCTGTATTTTATTTTGGTCCACCACTCATTCAATGCAGATATGATTTTTGTTTCAGGGTCCCAACCTGCACTAGTCTCTTTATTTAAGTCATCCCAAGCCTTCAATTCTTTCTTCAATATATCTAACCTATTTCTAAATTGTTTATGCCTATAATCTTTCCCAGTCTTCTCCTGAAACGTGGAAACAATCTTCTTCCAACCTTTCCTTGTAAAATTGACTCCACGGCGTTCTTTTTTGTATATTTGCTCAACACATGCATTGATTAGAACCTCAGTTAAGTATTCATCCCATATTGCTCTACCTTGCTCGGCATTCATCATTCACATGATCACAGGAAGCTAAGACACTAGCATTTACACACTAGTATTTATATATAACTAAGAATATATATCCCACATAATGCAACCATGACGTTGAGCATATATCCATGTGCCCAAACTGAAGGAGCCCAAAATCTTGTATAATAAGGAATGATTAGTGAGCTTATGAGTGTTGAAACAAAAGAGTACCTCTTCATAAGCTTTTGCACCCAAAATGGATTTTGAAAAGTTGTGAAAAGTATAGGGTGGTGATCTAACTTCAACTATGACAAAAAATTTCAGTCAGATTAGTAATAACATTGAATAAGTTGCCATAAGAGCACCAATGTAATGAAAGAAAATAATGGTAAAGCCAGGTCCATAGGAAATAATGATGTTTACTGAGGTAGTGAACACTCAAGAAACAAAGGAAGCAATTTATATGTACAGATGAATAAGAAAGCCACATTTGGGGTATGGTAATGAATACATACCACACTTCTCTTGCAATGATAATAATTCTAACAACTACCAACTCTATTCCAATGGCTAAAAAATTCATCACTCCCAAGACGTAAATCCATATTTATGAATTTATAGGTGTTTAAATTTTCTACTTCGGACTTAAAGCCTCTAGTCCCAAAAAATGACTAAGGATGACATCAGTGAGTGAGTTATACAATATTTCTTTGCATGGTTAAAGCATGGTATATTTCTTTCGAATTAACCATACAAAAATACACTATAAAAAGCTGAATCTGGTAGCATTTATGAATCATATCTCCTCAAAAAAATAAACAACAATATATTCCTTGAACATCTCATTGTTGTTTCAAATTTCAGGAGCAAATCCAATTTCTTACATTTATGGATGACACAGTCCCTTTGGAGCATATTGGGAACAAATAGAGGGTGAAGAACCAAAACAATAAGCTGAATGATTTCTAACTTACTACCAACATATGACAATGACCCAGTTATGCAGGTCAAATGTATATGCATTAGAATTGTAAGGCCCACCCGACAGGTGCACAATAAGAATGCTCCCCCTCATCTTTCTTTTTTGTTATTTTCAGAGATAAAACAATATTCTTTGTTACTCTTTAATAGCTGAAATAAGACCTAATAAAACATACATACTCTCACAAAGATTCTTTATAAATGGTATTTTAAAGATGCGGTCAATCTTGTAATTACTACAGCAATATTCCATCTTCTGTAACCATATTGCATCAAGACAACCACAACTATCTTTTAATTCCATCTGCTTCTTCATCATCTTTTGCCTCTTCCTATACTTTTTCTTCATTGTTTTTACATGATTCTTGAATTTTAATTAAGCAAGTTGTTAGTATCTTTCCAACTTCCAGTTATGGGTTGTCCTACATGGGATAGGTGTACAAGTTTTTTTAGTGATAAGCTTATATTTTATAATTAAATAGGTATAGATTTTGAGATATATTTGATTATATTTATTGATATCATACCTATTTAATTATCATTTATATATTCTTTGCATCCTTTAATTAATTATAAGATATAAAGGAATTTAGGTATAAAATCTATTCATATCTTATTTTTATTGTGCAGGAGATGTAGTTGATAAAAAAAATATTAGAATTATCACCATATCAATTGCATTAAAAGAGATGAAAAATAACATGGGCCCATGATGAATTGAAGGATAAAACGAGAAGAAGATTCACGACAATTATGGGTATCAAAAGTAAATAAAATAAAAAAATGTTGGAGGATATTCGGATTGGATCATGCGATCACAAGTGAAGACAATTGAATCAAGAACCAAAAGAAATCACTGGCGAAAAGGCAAATAGACCCTAATTAATATCTATTATAAAAAGAAGGGTATTGTGGCGGTAGAGGGGAGTACATACGAAAAGGAACATGTGGTAGCAAAAAGGAAAGTGTCTCGTGCGTATTTGAATGGAAGAAGAGAACTAGAACGTTGGGGAGCATAAGTGCAAAATCTTGCAATCCAATCTGTTCCATTTTTCTTTCTTCTCTCTTTACTGAATTTGAATTTTATCTTATTGCCATGAGTTTTCTGAGAGCCATATGTGTGTGGCTAATTTATTTTAGATCTAGAGAAGCTATGAACTTATTTGTTATTTAGATTTGATTTCCCACGAATTAATTATGGTTAATTTATTGGCTTTTTTATTGAAATATTATAAATAAAATAAATAAATACCGAAATGCAATAGTTTTAAAAATATTTACTCAGATGCTATATGTAAAATCGCCCTCTGGTTATGCGAGTTTCGAAAATCGCACATTGTTTATGCGAGTTCTTCACAAAGTAGGAGAGAGAGGGAAAAAATTGCACTGAACTCGCAC
>JBAGKO010011961.1:0-11564 GCA_037177275.1 Acacia concinna | reverse complement strand
ACTCATAAATTTTCAGATAGAAATTCATTCTTTGTAATTTACCCCAAAAATTGCACATAAAATAATAAGACTTTATTCTTATTATTATTTGAAGAATTGCCCAGAAAATTGGGATGTTACAGTTGTTTATTCATCCGGTGATTTGAGTTCCTGATCAAGAATTAACAATGGCTAGAGGTATTTAGCCTTCTGCTGTATTTATTAATGGATAAATTATTCTATATTTGTTATCTATGAATTTTATTTATCCTACATATTAGTCAAGAAAGAAGATGTGAACATAAGGAAGAAAGAAGAAAAGTATGAAGAAATGAATTATTCAAGAAGATGAACAATATATCAAGTTAGAGTGTGGTAAATATGTTGAATGATGAAGATATCAAATATGGGGAGAAAAAGTAAAGGAAAGAAATGGAGTTATTGAATTGAATTTGGGAGAAAAATTATGAAGAAGAGAAGAGATTGAAGAAAGAAGTACTTGCTAATTCTAATGAGAATATCAAGACTCAAGTTCTTACATGTGATATTGGAGAACTCTATGATCAAATGGAAGTTGGAATAACTCAATTCAAAGTAAAATTGCCTAAAATGGGAGTCATATCAACAAGAGAATTTAACTCAAGTGTAGTGATTTTTATGTGTCAACTCGTGTTAAAAATGGGAATTTAACTCAAGTTAAGACATCTATGTTTAGCTTTGTTTCCATTCAAAATGACAAAGGTTTCATCTTTTGAACATATCTCTCCAACCACAAATCCAATTGAGCTAAAACTTATTTCATATGAAACAAAACTAAATATGTGACATGTGGACATTAAGATCAAACTCAAATAAGTTTATATGGAAGAGATATACTTCTCCAAAGTTGGCACTTAGTTTGCTTGTGATAATCCAAACAAGATTCAATGTTTATATTATATCTCTCAAACCAAAACTCTAATTGATATTCTTCTTCTTGGATATGAAGCTAGCTTCTAAATATTTTGAAAGAAGCTAAGATCAACCTAAATTATGATCATATGAAAGAATGATGAATTTCCAAAAATGATGATGAGGTATAATGCTTGTTCTAGAACATATGCTATTCTTTGGTTCATAACTTTTGCAATACAATGAATTGGGGATGATTCTTATTGCATTAGAAAGAGGATTAAAAGATCTTTCTAGTGATAGGTCATTTGTTAAATTTTGAGCTAAAATGACAAGTTAACTGATTGAGACCATTTCTGTCACTTGAATCAGTTAGTCAGATGATTGCACCAATAGTATAGTATATGGGCAACTAATCATTCTTCTCAAAGAGCACTATTTGGAATTTCTAAGTACCTAATTCGTTAATTAGGGGGGTTTTTGTGGTGCAAATAAACTAAACTAAACTAAATCTAAATTAAAGTAATTAATTCTTTTTGGGTTTTTAGGTTTAGAAAACTGGTTTTGTTTGGATAAGGGTAATATGGTAAAACTAGTCTCTCAATGGTGTTCACTCAGTTATCCTCGCTCTCTCAAAAGATATTGGGAGTTTAAATCTCTAATGTTCAATTTGAAAACCCCAAGCGATCGCTTAGGTCCAACGTTTTAATTAATGAAAACCTCCTAGGATACTAGGTTAATTAATTATTAATTAATTCGTTGTTAAGTTCTCTTAGAGTGCAAGATGAATGAATGAATTAGTCCTCAAATTGTCAATCAACAATCTGAGAATTATGCGCGAGAGGGAAAATCAATCGTGATTATGACAATCAAACCAATCACACATAATTTAAGTCTTTGAACTTGGATAAATTGATAAATTAGAAATTCATACATCAAACTTGCATAATCAATTCAGATCTCATTTACAATCGTAACAAAAATCTCAAAACTCAATAAAACTTCCTAGATTTAGGGAATTGCATAAAGATAAAGAGACTTAAGATTTAAATAGAAAATCTACTCCATGGTTATTACGTAAGCTCCAACCTTACGATCCATCACCGAGAGGCTAAAGGGTTTAGCCTCTTATGGCTTCCAATCTCCCGCTATCACATTCGATCTTCAAATCCATGAGGGATTGGGTGGAATTTGGTGGCTGTATGGTTAGGGTTTGGAATTGGGGGAAAATTGGGGTATATGGTTTCTAGGTACTGTACCATGAAATCTCACGGATCCAAACTGTAGCTAATCACAGGTTAAACCCTATTAATAGGCTTAACTTGGATCCTATCTAAAACGTATCTTTGGATATTTTTATCTTTATTTGAAAACATATCTTATCCAAATTGCAATATCTATAAAAAATCGCGTCTTCACAGATTACGTCCTCAAGTCGCGACCTCATATTTTCCACGTCGCGACTTCACTTCGTGAAAATCCCCTCCAAGCTTGATTTTAGTCCAAAATGCAAAGCTTCATTAAACTCTCCCAAGTCGCGACCTCAATGGGCAGAACAACATGCTCCATGTGTTTGGGCCTTCAAGCTCCGGTTTCTTCATTCGTTCCATTCTTGCTCCATCTTGGGCTTCAATTTCTCCTTTTCTTGCCTGAAAACATAACAACAAAGAGGCTTTGCCAAGGCAAGTGAAGAATGACAATGAAGGAGATAAAATAATTACATTTTTACCCCCTAAATAAGCAAAATGCAAAGTACAAAACATTTAATCCAATAACTAAATACCATGCAATTTGAGGATAAATATGTGCAATTTAGATATAAAACACCATAGAAAACCATATAAATATCATGTCTTATCACCTGCTGTAATATATGTGAGCGATGGCTAACAAGGAATGCATAACCTCTTTGAGGTTGAGCCCTTATCAATAAGGGTGACCATAAATTCATAGCTTAGCACACTGAGGTACTATAAGGAACACACTTGTACATGTCCCAAGTGATAAGGACTATACTTTCCTAGTGTAATCTTGATTTATTCTACCAACAATCTATCAAATTAGAAATCAAGGATTATTCTTATAATTTATTCATTTAACTCTCTTGATATTTGTGTCAACTAAACATATGTCATTGTAATAGAGAATGACTTTTAAAAGGGTCATCTCAAGACCGTTTGGTGCTTATGTAGTGTTCTTTGACTATTTTGAAGTCATGCGAATTTCCTTTTGTGAAATTTCTTATATTAATACTTGGATGATTATTTCTTCAAAACTCTCAAGTTGCTTTTTGTAGAGTTCATCATCCAATTCCCAAATTGAAAAAAATCAGTTGCTTTACATTTTCTTGATGTAATTTCAAGCATTAGCTTGTTGCTATAGCCAATATTAGTCATTTAGAGTTAAAATGAATAACTGGTAACAAAGCTTATTGTTTACTAATGCTTTCTAGTTGTGATTCCCTTTAGCCACTAAGTGTTTATATGTTTGATTGTCACTCATATACTTGAGAATTTACATATTCCCAATTTGCTTTTCAGTAATAATATAAATCTTCCAAACATATACTTGACTAGTTTCAAGGAAAGAATTCATATTCTTTTGTATTACCCTTTGACATTCATCTTAATAGGTCTATTTAGTGTCTCTAAACACTTCTAAACAGCTATCATCATTTTATGAATGATGAAGAGAGTATTTAATCTATGTGGACTTTAGAGGATTCTAGGTGAAAATAGCCTCAAACCCTCTCACTCGAATTAGTGAACTAAAGAATATTTATCTATTCCTTGTCACTATCAATCTCATAAAGAGATTTGCTGAGATCAATGTTCATTTCCTATTAGAAAATATTTGTTTTATGAACGTTGTGTTCCTTATTTCTTACTTAATTACTGATTCGTCATAATTTTCACTAATGAAGACATGCCTCATCAAATTCTCAAGTTATCTTTTGAAGACATAGATTTTTGTATCTTGCCTCAATCTTCTGTAATATGAAAAAAAAATAATGGATACAAGCAGCTGACCATTATGGTTTTATGATGCTTGGATCTGTTAAAGTCTTATCCATAACACGCAGGGCAAATATGTGATTTACTTGAAATACACTTTGTTAAATTTGAAGACAATAGCTACGAGTTTATCTGCCAAATTATAGCTGATAGTTTCATTTATGCTTTTATCTACTTAACCATGTCAGAAAGAGGTCCATCTCTCCGTTTTAACAACTTCATTGAATTAAAGGTTTCTAGGGATTTATAGTTGCCTAACAATCTCTTTCTCATACATAGAGTATTTTGAACTAATCAAACAAATTTTTAACCCTTATTAGCTCAAAAAAGTCTTATCTTTCTAGTTTGACTAATTAACAAGAATTGGTTATTATCTAATAGCCCTATACCTGCCTAATATTATATAAACATAATTGTATTTCAAGCAAAAATCCATGATGACAATGAAATACTAAACTATGTGTTCTATTCTCACATTCATTATTCATAAACGTCATAGTCTGCTAGGTGAAAATGGATATAGCTCTCATCTCAAAAAGTTTCCTTATCTATCTTGCCAACTAGAATAAGTAGTATTGCTTGGGAAAAATCTTCTTTTGCTAGTTTTGAACATTCTTCTTTATAAATGTGTTCATGTGGTAAGAAATTGAATGTAATTTCCAAGCCAACAAAGGAAACTCTAAATCCAACAATAGATTTGAGAGTCATAGTCCTATTTGTATTTAACTAAAGAGTTAATAAAGATATGCTTGTGTTGATTTCAAAAGTGAATCAGGATGGTATGTCCTGACAGAGTTAACATGTATGTTCCAGTCTTTTTTATTCTATACCTTACCGTACATCCAACACAATGGCCATATGCTAAAACTCCCACTATTTTTATATGGTCTGTTCCATCTATAACCTTTAAAAGATTATAAGTATGGCATTAAATCTTTGTATAAAAACATTGTTGACATCCTTTGGATCAAGTTGACCTCATAGGTTTCTTGTCTTTTTAGACTTAAATTTTGAGGATGAATTCTCCCACTCTTTAGCTAAGTTCATTCGGCTCAAGATATTGTATCTCCAACCTTTCATTCTAAGACTTACTAACTTGGCAAACCATATTACCGAAAGTCATAATATGCTTATCATGAATAATATTACTCTCGCATATTTCCATTAATGGGAGACAAAGCTAACTCCCACTCATTAAGAGACATTTATCACAACATGCATTTGTTTTTTGTTAGAAAGAACTTGGCTTTGTTTGCTTCAAGTTGTTAATTTGACATTAGCCTCAAGTGTAGCTTAAATGATATGTTAGGACTTAGCATACTATGTTAAAACTTATTTAGTTTTAATTTTAGAAGAAAAGCTTCAATTCAGCTTCTAAAATTATCCACTCAACCTAGATAGTATTATATTGCTCATATAATCATGAGTAATATTTTTTTTCTACGCCTGATAACATAAGCTTCTCATTTCCTTCGGAGTACTTTAGCCCTTGAATGCTGAAAACTAGTTGGTATGATGTCTTTAATATCTTTTAAAAGATCTAAGAGCTTTTAACTATATCATTATCTGTATGACCTGTCTTCGTAAGCTCAAATAGACTTGATTAATTTGGTCTTTCAGACAATTATGGTATACAAATCACATTTGTCCAAATAAGATATAAGATAATTAGATGATACGTTCACTAGTTTCATGTTCAAAAGACAACTATGTTAACTCTCATCTTACTCATTCTAGTTAGCTTACCACCTTTTTAACTGTAGTCTTTATTGAACACTTTCTCCTTAGGGGTTTTGGATACGCTCCAGAAGGTTATTATAATGAGATAACAACCTTTAAACGAATAATTGCATGAATATTCATCATAAAAGAAAACAAATTCAATTCTAAATGCAAAGAATTTTATCATAAATTTAATATAGCAGAACATTCAAGATATATGAGGTTAGGTCTCATATTGATGTCTCTTGATTGGGTTCCCCCTCTTATAGGTTCATTTTTTGTCATCTCAAAGACATGTAGCATCTTACTACACTATTCAGCTCATCTTAGATATGCATTCATCCACTTGATTGGATGCATTTGTGGCATAATCATATAAACACATGTAGCTTCATGCTACAATACTAAGCTCCTTCTGAACCATATTTTTTATCCACTTACTTAGATGCATTTCTGACATACCTCCCACTGGATGAAATGATTCATTTATTTCTTCCTGTCTCATCATTTGTCACAATATTTGTAAAGAAATGTTGACAAACTTATTCCTATCTCAACCCTAATTGTGGTTAAAATAAGGAGAGCTTACTTTTATAAGTTCATGATGCCACAATTTTCAAGCTTATTCAATGTGAGTCAAGATTATTTATCATATTCAAAATAATTGTTTGAATAATTTTTAAATACAAATAACCATTCAACATTGAATATTCTTAATATTGTACACTAACTAATTTAAAAAAAAACAAAGAATTTAAAATTAAATTAATTTTTTTTTTCAGGAAATTTTCAAGTGTACAAAAAATTATTCAACATTAAATTTATGTTTTACCCAAATATGATGCGTTTTAACACCAACTAATGTCAAAACCAAAAGAATGAATTCAATATTCAATTTAATGTTTTTTTCTGAATTTTTAAATGTATAATAACACTTCCTTGACTCCAAACAGATCCAAATTTGCTTCAAATATATATAAATTATATATCAAATTAAAGCTCTCGAATTTAGAGATTTTTAGAAATAAACTGCGTCCAATCCAAGTTCCCACGCGCCCCGAGATGTCTGCATCACAAAATCCAGAAAAATTAGAAAATTCCAGTGAAGGCCACTGTCAGTGAGGTCACGTGAGCACTACACACCTTTGTACAGTCACCAAATGACAACGCACACTGGCCAGTCATTCTCCACATGCCGTTTTAAGGCAATGGTGCTTGCTATGTGTCAAAAAGTGGTCCCTTTGGGCCCTACGTGCCACATGTCGTCATTCTAATTTTTTTAAAAAAGGCCGCTGGTCAACTTTGACAATTAACAGTCAACTTTGATTGTTGACCCTGATGACGTGGTGACCTTTTATTGTTCCACATGTCACAATTTTGACACATGTCGGATGACGTGGATGCATTGTCAATTGATGGCTGATATGCTCACCAAGGCACCATGTGATCATGACGTGACACACGATATACGTAGCGTCTTGTGAATGGCCCACATGTCATGGTTGACTGATGATGTGGATGTCAATGCCATATCATCCTCTTTAACCTCTAGTCGGGTTGCTTTGACCCGATTGGAGCTCTTAAGGGTCATTTCGACCCGCAGACCTAAAAGGGGCATATCTTCCTTATTTTAACTCCATTTTTCATGTTATTGGTCTTATTAGATTTGTTGCAGAATGAATTATATCTGTATGGCCTTTATGTTCACAAAAATGGTAATTTTCTAGGTGAAAACTCATGTGAACATATGGTAACAATAATCTGACCTGCCACCTTCTCTCCTTCATTTCTCTCTCATCCTATCTCCGTTTGACATGTTCTAAGTGTCGTTAGAATCGTCTTTTTGAGCTCTATACATCCATAAATTTATTTTGAACAAAAATATTTTATTTCAAAACTCATTTTTTGCCGACATTAATGGTACTCTATAATGTTATTTGGGTATGTTTTCTCTCATTTTTATGAGCTCATCCGGTCATAAAGGGTTTAAGTTCCTCGCTTTTGATCATTCACAGATTCAAGAAGCTTAACTTTCGAATCTAAGAATAAGAGAAGGAGAAGAGGAGCAAATAAAATATGCATATAAAGAGTTTCAAGCAAATAGAAATTATAGAGGATATAAAGCTTGAGATAAATTAAGAGAGAGAATAATAACATATGTAAATTATCACATAATAATTCATTCTTTGAAAACAAATCAGAGACATTTAAAAAAATGCTAACTTTCTAAACAGATAGCAAAAAAAAAATCACAGCAAAAATAATAATCATGCTTACATATAAAGCATAAATATTAACATTATATATATTCTCATATATCATAATAGCATAGTAAAAAAATATGGTGGAGATATAAATAAAAAATTATATCACATGCTTATTCTCAAAGAATAAATCACAGCCTTAAGATCAAGTGGCTTTAATGCCAATGTTAGAAATAATATAAGAAAATAGAGGCAAGAGATGCGTACCGGGTCAGGACAGATCCAAGAGGATAGCTCACACATCGGTTAAGACTACTAGAGTCTAATCAATGTTTGCACAGCAGTGCACTAGAATATAAAGAAATTATGGAAGAAAAGAAGAGAGAGCGTAAGAAATTTCAATTGCTCTGGTATAGCTTTTCTTCTTAGTGGGAGGCTCTATTTATATAGATCCTCAGAGTGATTTCCTAATCTCTTCCTTCTTGTCCACTAAATTCTAATCACTAAATGATTTACTAATATCTTCCAACTTGCATTTTAAGTTGTTTACTAATCAAGAGAAAACCTTATATATATATATATGTTAGTTATCCTTTCCTGATTTAGTTTTAATTCATTTTAGGAAATAATTGCATGTCAAGTCTCTTCTTTTATTTATTCGGATTCTATTCCAAAGGAATAGGTTCGGCTTATCAAGGGCAGACTTAAACCTAAAATCCAACAATTGAAATAAATCCTCAATTTATATTAATTCTCATTCTCTCAAAATATTAGTTATAGATTTTTATTGTTTTGTTATGATTTGATCGAGCTTGTGTATTCGTAATTTTGCATATGAAAATTAGAGATGAGTCATAATATTCATAGAGTGTAAAGGGTGTAATTTTTTCAACTTACATAACTACAATAATTGATTTATGCTTAGCTTATGATTTGTTGGCTTCTGTTCGACGATGCTATTTTCAAATTTGGATTGGGAACAAAATTCAAAGCCGAGAGTAAGAAAATTTGTTCATAAGAAGTCAGCTCATAATCAATTTTGTCGTAAGTTTAAATATTGCCACTCATGTGATAATTAATTTTGTTAGTGGGTGACATGTAGGTATTCTTATACGTGGTATTTAAGTCTCAAGGCACAATGTGTTGACATTAACCCCTAAAACCTAAATTATGAATAGTGAAAAAATAATTTTCTTTATTTGCATATTTATCATTAAAACAAAGTGCGGTAAAACCAAGGAACAAAAAATCGGACGGAGCAATGAACCATTTGAGGCACGGGTTCACGGTTTAAGGGTTCAACCAGGGTTTGACTGGGGGTCGAACCGGTCATATTAAAATATCATAATTTAATATAAATTTAATTAAAAATATTTATATATGATTATTAACACTTATAATTAATTTTAAAGTTGGCTTTTAGCGAGGTGAGAACTGCATTGAGGACAATTGAGTGATTATATCTAATTGTATATATATTATGTAATATTTGATTATGTTATATTATTAAGATTTTATCACTTTCAAGAAAGAAAAAAAAGATTTTATCAACTTAATGGTAAATAGAAGATTGTATAAAAAATTAGTTGATAACATCTTTCTCATCCAAAAAAATAAAATCTCATGATTTTAAAGAATTTGCAATATTTATTTATATTTTTAAATTATCACAGACTTTGAAAATTGGTGCTTGGGAACTAGGAATCTAAAACGGTAAGTTACTTTTCAAGGTTTTGTTTTGTTTTTCAATGCAGGATAATTAATGGCACTGACTCTCTCTATATTCCCACAACCGAACTTGCCCTTTCTCTACCGTTTTTGCCTTTTTCCAATCTCCAGTGGTGCCTTCTTTTATTTCTTTTAAGGTGGAGACAAGATGCAGCATTCAAAACACGACGGTGATGGAGAGAGAACAACAGTGGCCATGCTCGTGGCAGAGTTAAATCTTCTGAAGACCACTTCTATTTTGGCATCTGTCTCTATTTTCTTTTTCTTCTTTTAATCTTCTTCTACTCATCTTCATCGGATAAACTTTCTTCTTTCTTAGTTTCTGAATGAAGGGGATTTAGGGCATGGTTCTGTGGGGGAGTTGATACTCCATTTTTTGAAACATTTCGGGGGAAAAAACCAACTCTGCTGACCCACACAACTCGACGGTTTTCCTGAGTCGAGGTTGAGTTGAGCAAGTCAACTCAAATCACACCGAGTCAACTCTTTTGTCGAGTCAAATAACAAATCGGACCAGACTAGTTCTGGTTCACCGATTTTCTGGCCGGTCCGATCTGGTTTTTTGCTTATTGGGTAAAACATTAAGTCCATGTTAGATTAATTTTCATTTAAGCAAAACAAAAATTGTATCTCTTTTAAAAATAAAAGATTAGAATAACTTTTATATGTTTATGTGATTTCTGCTTTGTAAAATTGTTTATTTTTTCTAAAATGGGTAAAAAGTGATGACAACTCTATCTTTTTTCAATAGCTTGACGATCCAAGGGCTATTTGGGAAGGCGATGGGAGAAAATAGAAGCCCATTATATGTTGAAAAGGCACATTTAAATAGTTTATGAAAAAATTGCCTTATTTGAGTTAAGCTAAGAGAAGTGGCTTCTTTTAAAAGAACACTACTATAGAATTATATATATATGACGGTTGTTTTTCCTATATATGGGGTTTTCAACCACCATATATTTCAACTCCATATATCTATATATGGCAGTTCAACAACCATTATATATATTTTTAGATATATAACTATTTTTTACATTTACCCCCATATATTTTTCTTATATATGATGGTTGTTAATGAAACCACCATTATAAATTGCTATCATAATTTCATGATAAATGAAGGTTTTTCCAATAATCACAATATATTCTTGCCAAATTTTTATACACCACAGGGCTACTTTCAATCAACCACCTACGTTCATTTGCAATAAAACAACAGAAACGATATCAAGTTATCATATATAGCATATAGCCAACATATTCAATTTTAGCTGAAATAAACACATACATCAATTATATTGATGATCATCATAAACATATATATATATTTATATACATATTTATATGATCACAAGCTAATTATATATATGATCATTGCATTGACTTCGTGAATATATGTATATATAGTAATACATAATCAAAAGTGAATACAAAAGAAATATAATGACTATAATACATATATACCAAAAAAAATGAATGAATGTAATACATATTATAAACATTGTAAGTACATATATAGATAAGTGTCCCATTTTCTTTTCCTTGGCTTAATGATAATGTTTTTTTTTAGTTACAATTGGTTTCAACAGATGGCAACTCTTGGAAATGATCATTCTCACTAAATTCATCACCTCATACACCCTCATTTATTTTGTTGGATAGCATAAGAATTTACTAGCCTTTATTTGCAGGGTCTAGAATGTAGAACACTTGTTTAGATTGAGCTGCCAAAATGAAATACTCTTACGTATACCTGATCTTGTTCAAGTTCAATTGTATCAACACTAACTCATTCACTTTTAAAGTAGTTTTATTATCAACCCATATGCACCCAAAGACTAAAAGGTGAAGTTATACGTAATCCAACTCCCAAATGTGCTCAACCACACCAAAGTACTACATATTGACACATATATGATTCTTGTCTTTTGCACTTGATAAATGCATCGTGCCAGCAAGAACAATGACCCCACTATTTTGCATTTTACTTATGTCATCTTGGTCTCTAGTGTAGAAGGTGTATCCA
>JBAGKO010011932.1:0-11565 GCA_037177275.1 Acacia concinna | reverse complement strand
AAAATGGCTCAGCCAAACGCTTCTCTACCATGGAAGATCTGACGTATTCCCTTCCCTTCCCAAATCATCAGCGTACCAAATGGGCCCTTGAAAGTTAGAACCGTGCACAGCCAGGAAAAAGCAAACTACAAACTCAAAAAGGACAGTAAAAATATGGAGGCTGGCTTTTTCATATCCTAATACTCCCTCCGTTCTTATTTATAAAATCTTTTTGAAGAATCCTAAAAAAATCTTAAGAAAGCTAATTACATTATTTAATAATATCATATATTATGTTTTATTACATTATATAGTAGTTCATAAATCAAACAACATAATTTGAAGAAAAACAACAAACTTTAATATCTTAAAATAATGTAATTAGTTTTTTTTTAAATTTTCTTAACACTATTTAAAAAGGTCTTGTAAATAAAAACAGAAGAATATAATATTATGAGTGAACTTGTTGGGCAGCGAGGATTGCGCTCAAACACATTTAATTTAGATTAATCATATATGGCACTACGATTCTCATCCTTTGTCTGTGGGTACTTTGATTGAAGTCTGCTAAGTTCAAACTTTATTTTGCAGATTGCAGTTCAGAGATGCAACGGTCATGTTGGCTTTCATTAATCTGAATATTTTGAATCACTCTACTCTACTCCCAAGTCCCAATGGTCACGTCACGCCTACAATATTTTTGAGCGCATACTATGTAATAGTACTATAATAATCTAAAACTTCAATTATTAAAAGAACTTCCTACTGCTTTCTCAATAATAAAATATATACATGGAAATTGATTATTATCGAATACGGGAAAAGAAATATAAATACTTCATAAATATTAAAAACATTGAAAGGTTACTCAAATTTATTAAATGACAAATAAAAAAAAAAAGAATTGGTCAGTTTTAGTCATTCTCTGTTAAGTTTTAGTTATTCTTTATTGAGTTTTAGTCATTTTGTTTTAGTCATTATCCGCTCAATTTTAGTCATTCTCTTTTGAGTTTTGATCAGAGCCCCTTATTTGTCATTTACTAAATTTGAATCATCTTTCAATATTTTTAATGTTTAAAGAGTATTTATTTGTCTTTATCCTATCAAATAATAACAATAATATATATTATCTCAATACTAAATATAAAATTCAGTTAACTTTTTTTTTCAAGGCACAGGAAGTCAATTAAGTTACTTTAAAGTATTTTTATTTTTATTTTTTCTCAAATTACAATGTTTAACATATAAACTAATAATATACAATATAATAAAATACAATATATAATATGATTAAATATATTATTTAACTTCCTTAATCCCCAAAATAAATTCCATTGGATCTCAGTTAAGATAAGAGGTAGTAGTGCTTTCACCATTTATTAAATTTCTATTAATCTTATCGGAAAATGTAATGATATGTTTAATGGCATAAAACCTCCCTTTTTCCCGCGGGTTTCGATGAAAAATTTATAATATTAGTATGAATATAAGGGGTTTGACTGAATAACTGCATAAAAATGAGGTCTCAAAATCAAATCGGTAAGAATTAGAGCCGGTAATATGGGTTTTAACTGTGGGCCGAACCCACCCAACCCGCCAACCCTACGGTTATGGGTTTGAAAAAAGTGGGACCATTTTAATACGGGTCTTTTAGGCCCGAATCCATATGGGTCCAACCAGTGGCGGGTTGGCCCAGTGGATTCACGGGTTGGCCCATATTTATAAAAAAAAAAAAATTTTCCTCCTGATTTTTTTAAAGGTTTCTTTAAAGCCCAAAATGTCGAATGGATAGAGGAGAATTAGGAGATAATTCAAGTTTACTAGATGAAGTTTAACTTTAAAAAGTCATCATATTACTTCTTCTTCTTCTTCTTCTTGTTTTTTTTTAGTTTAAGCTTTTAGGCAATTAAATTAATTAATGTATTGTCTCGTTCAGCTAGGTGGACTATGGATTTTTCAATTATTGTGGACGGTTTGGATGTTTGGTTATATTGATGCACTTCTATTTATGTAAAGAAAAAAAAATGATCATATATTTTTTTATAAAAAAAAAAGAAGAAAAAAACGGGCTGGCCTACCCAACCCACCAACCCTACATGTACGGGTTGGGTTGGCCAAATACCAACCCATATAAATACGGGTTTTTTAAGCCTAAACCCATATGGGCCCAACCCATGGCGAGCTAGCCCGAACCCGTGGGTTGGCCCATATTACCGGCTCTAGTAAGAACACAGAAGGATACAAAGGAAGAAAAAAAAGCCTACTTAAATAGCCGTATAAAAAATTATATTAACTGGTTAGGGGAAATAATATAATACTAAATGTTCTTCGTCATAGAATATTAAATAGTAAAAAAATAAGTACATTAAAAAAATCACCATCACTGGCTATATGTTTGAACGTGGCTTATCAAAAATAATTTATTTTTTAAAATGATTTATCAAAAGTGGCTTAGGGAAAAAAATGACTTATCAAATGTTATTGTGTTTATATTAGGCATTGCAGAAGTAACTTTTTTTATGAAATATATTTGGATAATAAGCAAAAAAGTGATTTATAACTTTTTTTTATGAAATATATTTGGATAATAAGCAAAAAAGTGATTTATTATGAAATTTTTTAAAGAATTTTTTGTTTAAAAATAAGTATGTCATGTATTTAAATTTTCATATTAATTTTAATATTTGAAGCGAGATTTTTCTTTACACCTTATCCTAATATTATTGAAGTAACAACAATCTATAGGAGGCCATCAATCTGTAGGCCATCAATCTGTAGGCCAGCATAATTGGACCACTAGATCTAACTTAGAGATGAGTTATTATTCCACACTGGAGTGCCACAATCTATAGTCCATAAAGGAGAATTAAAGGCCCTTGATGGACGATGTTTGTACGGATCCATGAATAGGGTTGCTGTAACGACTCCAAACAAGAGGGAAGAACTATTCCTTTGAATGGAAACTAGAGGAGGCCATCATCAACATTACATATTAAAACCATAAGAACATAAACTCAATCAATAGAGACTCGTGCTGATAACGTGTTATAAATAAATTGGGGGGGGAGAGAATATGAGAGCAAGAGAGAAAAATTCTTATTAACTATCAAAGTGTGTCTAGTACATAATACATGCCTTCTATTTATAGGCATAAATATACAATATCAATATAATCAATATCAATACATTTGATGATAATAAGAGATTACTAAAAGATACTAAAGATATTAGAGATAATAGAAGATATGGACATTCACACAAATATTATATTCATAACAGTGTTTAGTTTATTTAGTTATTGAATACTAAAAGGTTCCTCCTTATATTTCATTTTGGTGGTTGTCACTGGTTGAAATAATATATTAGAGATTGTTGGTAATGAAGGGCAATTTGGCTGAATTAGGACTAATCAAGTTGTGTTGATTGGTAGAGTGCACACAAGGCCTTTGTAAAAATGTGCAATAGAAAAATGAGTTCTAATTGAAATAATGTTAATTTGAGTTTTGTTTCAGTGGAATTTAGAAAGTTCTATTACTTCATTATGAGAATAGATAGATGTTTTGTATAGGAACTTAAGGTTTAAGTTTATTTGATTATGCTAGCAAATGGAATACTTACAAGGTGTTTGAGAAAATGTTTAAGGAAATTGATCCTGTGAAAAGATGAGTATGTAGAAGATAGAAATTGGTAATTAGGGGCAATTTTATTTCTGTGTAGAAACTTGGAAACTTATCTATGATGCTTATTATATACCTATTTATGCATACTATACTTTTTCATTATGAATTAAACTTTGGGCATCTACTTTATATGCATGACAAAGCAAAAGTAATTATTTTATTTCTACACTTGCGAGTATATAAAAGTGTGTTTTTTTATATATATGTGTACCTATATGCAGGCGTGCACGCATGCTTTATATCCATGTAAATTGTTGGTATATATTTTCACCCTAATTGATTCATAAAGTTTGAGACTTTTTGGGTCTTGTAAACATTAAGGGAAGAGAAGTTATATGAAGAACCTGATAGAGCTATATTAAATAGGAAAAATTACATTGAGGTCCCAAGCAAGGGAATATACGTCAAAGAGGTCCCAAGATAAGAAAATACTATTGTCAAGTCCCAAAGATAAGAAATTTATTACTGTCAAGTCCCCATTAACAACTATGAGACCTGACAGTAATTAATTTCTATCTCGGAACCTCTTTGATGTATATTCCCTTACTCGGGACCTCAGTGTAATTTTCCCTATTAAATATATTATAAATCTCTACAAGGTTACAATTAGAGTGACAATAAAATTATTTGTATGTTAGGGGATTGAAAGTTGATTCATATTTGAAGACTGCATACTAGGATAAGTTATAGCTATTGGAACTACAAGGTAAGTAAATAACATCCCACTTGAAAATAAGCATATTATTGTTACTTAAATTTTGAATCAAACATTTTTATCTGTGTTTTTTCCTTTCGCTTGAGTACGTGGACTTTAAGAGATGACATGGTGTAGTTGTTTTTAAGAAAATGAGAATCTTGATTGATTTGATTCTTCTGTTTGAGTCTAACTTTGTATACATACATGGAAGGGATGAATTTTATTAAAGGAGAAACTCCTTTATTTGGTATTAAAGTAATTTGAATGACAAGACAATTTAATGTTTTTAAGGGACTGAAAGCATACCATTGGTTGCTAACAGCAGTTCAGTTAGCCCTTGGCGCGCCCAACTATCATGGGTAATTAAAAGATGCTAGCCCCATGTGACAACCAACACATGTGGAAAGGAGTGAGGGTTTCGTGAATATCACTCACACCAGTTTTTCGTGGCTTTTAGCAACGCCAGATTAGTTAATTACTCTCATAGAACGTGTGTCTGTCTGTTATCATTCTGTCTAGTTCCTAATTAAGAATAAAACTATTTTTATTATGTTATTGATTTTCATATAAAAATTTATTTGGATCTATTTTTATGTTAAATAGCAATGCTTAATTCTTTATTTCTCTTCTTTTACTCATAGTTGTTTAATTGTTTACATGATGAATAACTAATCCTTTCATATTCAAAGGCCAAGCTATTTTATTTCATTATGAGTTAACTTGTTTATTATTGTTGTACAATTGTATATTATTGTGGGGACGTTATTTACTGAAAAGTATTTTTGTACTCAAGGTGGTAGACTTGCACCTACTCCTCTTATTGACTTATAAAGCTCACATTGGATAAGAAGCCTATGACTATTACTTCTATCACACATATTACTGTATTACTTAATTTATACCTTCATATGACTTATTAGAGTTGCTTCATGTATGCTATTGGAATTTATGTATATGTGGATATTATTGTGGAGCGATCTCCATATACCACATAGCACTAACAGGCTATTGTATAAATTTCGAGAAGTTCAACTTATGGATGAGACTATCTCAAAATTTCTAAAAAATCTTTATTTTATTTACTAGGAATATGTTTATACATGATTTAGAAAAGTGTATGCATATGTAGGATTATAATACTAATTATGCTATTATAAATGTGATTATATTTAGCATGTTAAGTGTTTATATTTATATTTTAAGGCTTAAGGAATATTAGTCTTATGTTATTATGTGCCGGTCACCCTTGATTTTCAGGGAGTGACAAATAATGATAATAAACACAACAGAATACTTCAATTGTTCATTTTTAGTTATATTACATATCCCTAACAAGTTGGTCTCTAATTGTTTCATGAACATGATTCATTTGTTTTGAACTTATATTTGATGATAAAGATCATTGTTGAAATTGATAATCATTGTCTTCAGGAGTGATATTTTCTTCTTCCCCTTCTCTGAAATCCACATCAGTCTAAGAATTTTGTCAAATGAGATTATGTATTATCATTGTTGCACAAATTATTTGGACTTGTGTTGGAAAGTTTATCAAACCATATTTTTATAAGATTTTTCTTACCATATTTAGACAACTAATCACAAATTTTGGATTTAATTGCATTTATTAGGAGTGATTGATTGTGATTGCAATCAATTAAGCTTAAAAAGGGGAAAAAGCTTATATTTCATTATTTACATTAATTGGTTTTTTTTTAAAATTAAGATATTACATATTTGTTACCTATCTTTGCAGATTAGAAAACTAGGTCAAGAAAAATCAAAGAGGTGATTCTTGGAGAAGAAGAGAAAAAAGTATAAAAGGAAGGGTGTGTGCCGTAAGGCACACTACAACTCCAGAAGAAAAGAAAGTAGAGTGCCGCAAATGGAGAAAATGCTACAGTGAGAGAGGAGCACAGTAAGAAATTGTAGAAATAAAGATTCGGTCAAGCCCTATCTTTTCCACCGTTGACCACCATCACCGATCGGAGATCATCCACCACCTTCAGTATCTCTTCTCCATCACCTTCATCCACCAGCGATCTCTGTTCTCTGCCTCTTTAAACCACTGTCACCTTCTACCACCATAACCACCGTCTTCCTCTCACTCCACAACCACCCATCCATCATTCTCTCGTCAACCTCTCACCATCATCACCATATTATCTTACCACCATCACCTTCATCGTCTTGTACTACTGCTACCACCGTCTACTTCTTCTTCCTCATCTCCTCTCTGACATAACCATTATCATTCCCTCTCTCTCTCTCTCTCCGGATTTTGACCACATGGGCTTCTTCATTATTAATTGTGTAGATGTGAGCATGAGAGGCTAATTTTCTCTGAGTTTTGGTGGTGAATGAGGTGGCTAGAACTTCAATTGGCTATAAAGGGGAGTTTACTATTTTTCATAAGCTTACTTTATGTATCATAAATTTTATTTTACTTGATTTTTATCTTGATACATATTTGTAAGACTTGTTTAATTATTTTTGTGTTGAATTTTATATTAGTGCATTTGAGACTTATATTGATTTATCTCCTTTAGGATTAATAAATTATGCATTCTATGTAATATATAGATTGTATGGTGAATTAATTCTAATTTGACTGTCGCGATTGTGCTCTCAACAAGAGGAACAAATGCACTAAATTGATTTTCAAACACACATTAAGTGGTTTTTTTAACAATTTATCTAAGAAATGACTATGAATGCGATCGTAGGATCAGTCATTAATTAAGTAGATGGAACCCAACGCGATTGCTTGGGATTGTTTTTATTAGACTTGATGATATTTTAACTCCCATATAATTTTGATAAGCTAAGAAAGCTACCAACTTTGCTACGAGAACTCGTTTCATTATATTATTTTTTTAATCCAAAAAATATTTCATTCCATTTTATTTGAAAACCGCAAATAAATTTCACATTTTAATTATTATTTTACATTTTAATTATTATTTTACAAAACCGCAAATCAATTTCCCTTGTTTTCATTGCATTTGCATGACATTTAGATTACTTAGGAATCAATAAAAGGCTCCTCGAGAAAAGAGAATGATCATAGGTTTGTCTATACGCAATCCTTGGTTTATTTTTAATTGTGGACCCCAAGGTTAACGCACAAAAAGTCTTCATCAATGATCCTCTGAATAAGTTATTCAACTAGCACTTACATATCCTTATAGAATTAAACGATTTCCATTATAGGTCAAATTATAATAAATTGTTCCTTTCAAGTACTTTAGTACTCTTTCCACAACATGTTATTGTGTTATGCCTGGATTGCTTGTGTATCTACTTAATTTTCCCATAGCATATGATGTGTCTAGTCTTGTACATGTCATAACATACATCAAGCATCCAATTACTTTTGAATATTTGTATTGTCTCACAGGACACCCTTTATTTGGTAATAAATTCATAATAGAATCAAATGGAATAAAAACAGAACAACAATCATAACAATCAAATTTGTTTAATATTTTCTTAATGTAATAAGATTGGGAAAACCCAAGACAATTGTTATTTATAATAATCTTGATTCCTAGTATAACATTTGCTTCTCCCATATCTTCCATGTCAAAGTTATTATACAATCATTTCTTTGTTTTATTTACTTCACCTAGATCAATACAAAAAATTGACATGTCATCCACTTATAGACAAATAATGACACATTTTCCATTAACAAATTTATCATAAATACATTTGTCAGATTCATTGATTATATACCTACTTGCTATAACTACTTCATCAAACTTTGTATGCCATTGCGTAAGGGCTTGCTTAAGTCCATAAAGATACTTAATTAATTTACACACTTTGTGTTCTTGTCTAGGAATCATAGACCCTTCTGATTGTTTCATATATACCTCTTCTTCCAACTCCCCATTAAGAAAAGTTGTTTTAACATTCATTTGATGGATAACAGGATTGTTCATGGAAACAAGTGCTATAAACACTCTAATAGTGGAAATCCTTGCAACTGATGCATATATATCAAAATAATCAATTTCTTCATTTTGTGTTTCTAATTTATATATAGACCCATGTATTTTTAATTTCCTTTTGAAAATCCATTTACAACCAATGAGTTTAGAACCAAGAGGGAGATCTACTAGTTTCCAAGTTTTATTTCTCATTATTGAATTTATTTCATCCTGTATAGCCTCTTTCCAAATGGCTACATCTTGAGACTTCATAGCCTCTTCAAATGTTTCAAGATCATTCTCTAAATTAAAACAAATAGGTAAATAATTTTCAACATCTTCTTCTCTAGTCCCCTCAACAATAAACATGAAGAAGTCAAAACCACAAATTTTTACCTTTATAGCCCTTTTATTTCTTCTAAATTCTATTTCTTCTAGAGAATAGAATAACATTTTTTCCAAGATTTGCCTCGCTATTGAAATGAGAAGTGTTTTTGGACTGTAGGATTGAGTTAAACATTTTTTCTTAAAAAATTGCATCCTTAGACTCAATAACTTTATTGATAGGGTATGAATCATTTGGTTCAATTACCAAAAACCAATATATCTTACTATTTTTAACATATCACAAAAAGATACACTCAATTCCCTTTCACCCAATTTTTTTATTTTAGGTTTTAAAACCTTAATTATTGCCTTGCAACCCCAAACTTTAAAGTAATTGAGATTGAGTTTTCTTTTCTTCCATAGTTAATATGAGGTTATCTTGTTCCTTTTATTGAGAACTCTATTTAACATATGACATGTAGTTAGCAATGCTTCTCCCTAATATCCACTAGTCAAACCAAAGTAAGATAACATAGCATTTATCATTTCTAGTAAACCCATGTTTTTCCTTTATATTATTCCATTTTGTTGTGGGGAATAAGGAGCAATTACTTGATGTATTATACCAACAGATTCAAAATATTTTGGATCAAAATATTCTCTCCCTCTATCTGTCCTTAAGCACTTAAAAGGTTTCACATTGAAGTTCTACTTCAGTTTTAAATATCTTAAATTTTTCTAAAACATCATCCTTTGAATACATCAAATAAACATAACAAAATCTAGTAATATTATCAATGCAAATCACAAAATACAATCATCAATGAAAGTCACAAAGTACATTTTACCACTTAAAGTAGGCTGACCATGCACATCACAAATATCATAATGAATCAATTCTAAAATTTTAGAACTTCTTTCTACTTTAGGGAAATGATACTTTGTTATTTTAGTTAACATGCATGCAGTACAAGATTCATGGTTATCAAGGGTCTTTGAAATTAATTCAAGATCCATCATATCATTTAATTTACCAAAATTATAATGACCCAATCGATAATACCCCAAATCACAAGAGTCAACAACAAGCATAATTGTAAACATTAATATTAACTTTAACAACATTATACTTGAACATGTTCTCACAAAAATAACCTTGGCTTATAAACATTCTGCCCTTGGTGAAAACAAACTTGTATCCCTCAAATATATACTTAAACCCCAACTTACTAAGTAAGGGTGCTCAAATTAAACTCTTTCTAGCTTTTGGTACATAATCAACATCTTTTAAAGTAAGAATTTTTCCTGAAGTGAATTCAATTTCCACAGTTCCTTTCCCCTTCACTTGTATAATTGAATAATTCCTCATGTAAAGCACATCGCCTTCCTCTTCTTTTAGTGTCTTGAAGAAGTTCTTGTTTTTACATGCATGATAAATTATACCAGAGTCCACCCACCATGACTCATCATTGTCAACTAGGTGGATTTCAGAAATTATCGCCTAAAGATTGTCAACCTTTATAGAATAATTTTTTTTTTCAAGAAATGACACTCATTCTTATAATGACCAGCATTTCCACAAAAGTAACAATTACCTTTCTTTCTTTTATTCTTGTGACATTCTTGTTCTTGGGGTTTATCTTTTTTCTCCCTTCTTTTCTTAAAGGTTTTGTGGGACTTTCCTTCCTCTACTATGTGGATGTTTTCATAAGCATTGATATCTTTAGTATCATCTTGCTTTCTTAATTCTTCCTCCTAATGAACGTAATTTCCCAACTGCTCAAAAAAGTATCTTCTTTTTTATTTTTAAGACTCTTTGTGAAGTCTTTCTATGAAGGATAAAGTTTGTCTATAATTGAAAGGACAATAAAAGATTCATTCATGCTTATGTTATGTTGTCTAATATTACTCATAATATGTTCAATTTCATGCAATCGCTCCATGATAGATCCTTCATCAATCATTTTATAATTATTAAAACAAGAAACCAGAAACTTCTCACTTGTGGCATCTTCTTTCATGTATTTTTGCTTATAGTTTATTCTAGAATTCTTTCACAGAGGCTGAGTCTTGATATACATTGAAGAGAGCATCATCAAGCCCATTGAGGATATGCCCTGTGCAAATGAAGTGGTCATTCTCCCACCTTTGCCTCTCTCTAATTTGAGCCATAGTCTCTTATTCTTCTTAAGGTTTGGGAGTGGTGAGAACATATGCAACATTCAACGTTGTCAATAGAAACTTCATCTTCTTTTGCAATCTTAAGGAGTTACCACCATCAAATATTTCTAACTTGACAAAGTGTGTAGTTATCTCCCACAAAGATGCCATTTGGAATCAAGAAATTGAGCCTAAAGATTGTTGAAGGGGCTAGATCTCTAAAGAGTATAAAAAGAAAAGATGAAAAAGAAAGTAGTGCATAATGTCTTCAAAGTATGGATAACACTTTCCTTTATGTTTAATTCAACTCCACCTATACTTATTTTATAGGGTGCAAGTTGGATTGACAGGTGAATTTCCTACATTATACAACAAAGACCATTGAGTATATATTGCACTCCCAAAACTCATGCACGACAACAATGAGTTTTACAAAATGATAATTTTACTTTATATTTGCGTGCATTCAAGGGCAAAGGCGATGCATTTGATCTCTTGTGTGGTTTCTAATAATTCAAAATGACAAATGGTTATAGGTGTTTATAGGTATGAAGTGATGTGTTGAAGTGTTACCTCTTTAAAGTAATGCCTTTTGAAGCAACACCTCTTCAATTAAAAGTCATAACAATTTGTGTGATTCATGAATCTTACATACAGATTCATGCACAGACATAAAGAGTTATACATTTATATTATGTATAGTTTTCTTATAAACATAATGCAACTTTTCACCAAGTGGTAGCTACTATATCTATGACTATGACGTTTTACATGTGTCTTTATAAATTGA
>JBAGKO010011901.1:0-11566 GCA_037177275.1 Acacia concinna | reverse complement strand
TCAGAAGTTGTTGTGTTTGGATGTGACTTTGCAGAAGTGACTTTTTTTTTTTATGAAACATGTTTGGATGATAAGTATAAAAGTGACTTATGATGAAATTTTTAAAAGAATTTTGTCATTTAAAAATAAGTAAGAGATGTGTAACATCCCAAATTTTTTTATCAAATTCCTTGTGTATATGAAAATATAAGGGAAATAAAATAGTCAATTTTGGTATAACAATCATAGACAAAGTAAGTTTTGGCTAAATTCTGAAATTAGACTGGTGATACTTTTATTGTATATCAATTTATCTTAGATAAATGATGTTCAAAAATTATGAAACTTTCCAGTCTAAAACTAGACATTTCAAGCTTTAATTTGATATGTTATTTGTATGATTTGGATGTATATATTAAGATATATGAATTTTTGAAGTTTTCCCAATAAATTTGTTAATTTCTAGAGCAGTGTTAAAAAATAAAATTATTGGGAATTTTCTGATCCCAATTGGACCAAGAAAGTATTTTTCCCTAAAACAAGACTTAATAAGAGACATTTAATTTTTGGAATCACCTCAATTGGGTATCTATACAATTAGATATGAATTTTTAAAGTTTGGTGAAAATTCTGTCAAAAAATCCAAATTTCAGAAATATAATGGTATGATTGTAATTTGTGGTCAAACAAAGGATAAAAATGGAAATAATGTATAATAAAAATTGAGGAATATCCATAAATTATTTGAAGACTAATGACAGTCAATTTAAAATTTTCTGAGACAATTGACATACTGATTTTATAAAAAATTCAATCAAAATGTCATTTCCCCCCTTCTCTCTCCTTTCCGTAAAAGCCAACTACAACAAAAGCTACAAATTTTGGTTTTATGCTTTGAAGTCAAAAAAGTTATTTTTGTAACTTCTACTTTTTGTAGCATCCAAACACCCATTTTTACATAAGTGACGTCATTTATAAAAGTGAAACTAAAAAAGTCACCAAAAGCCTACATCCAAACAGCCACTAAGTGTATTGTTTATCTTTTAATTATATATAAATGTCTTCCATTTTACACACAATTAAATACAGACTACAAGGTTAAAGAAGAATTGGACCACGTAACCCATTAAAGATAGATTGCCCTTAAGTCAATGATTTTTTTTTTTTTAAAATAGAGCTCATAGGTTCGGGCAGGGACTAACGGCACAACAACGGGATCGAACCTGTGACCTCCTCCCACTTGAGAGATACCATTACCACTAGACTACAAAGCCTTTAATTAAGTCAATGAATTTTAAATTCTTATGGATGATGACTTTTTGCAATGGGGAGTTTTTTCAATAATTTTTAATTTCCCCAAAATATAATGAACATATAGGGCCGTTTAGTTCAATCACATACCAAACAAGCATAGAATTCAATGCAGTGTAATGTGACGGTGTCGATTATCATTGTCTATTTAGTATGTCATGAGATGGTACGTATCTATTATAAAAATATATCAAAAAATACTCTCAAATGGCCCTTTTATCCTTGAGCATCGCCAAAAAAAATAGTTATTACTTCTTCTGTTCCTATTTATAAGACCATGTTAACTTTTTTAGATAATTCTAAGAAAATATTAAGAAAACTAATTATATTACTTTAAGATATTAAAATTTGTCGCTTTTCTTCAAATTATGTTGTTTGACTTATAAAATACTATATAATATAATAAAACACAGTATATAAAATACTCTAAAACAATCAACCGAATTTTATAAATAGAAACAGAGGAAGTATAATAGTTATAGCCTTAATGGCACTTGGAGACACTCTTCTTTCTTCATCCGCCAGTTTTTTTGTTTTTGTTTTTGTTTTTATTTTTTTTTTTTGCTTTTTGCTTTTTGCTTTTTGCTTCCAATGTTAATATTTTACCCTTAGCATTACGTATTCCAAGACATTCTCATCGTCGCGCTTTTGTTTCTCATACTATGAATGTGTCATGTGTAGAGTTAGAAATCGTGTTGCCCTGCTTTTATTGGATCGGGTCTTTAAGGGCCAAGATTTTAATAGGGATGTTCTGTTAAAACTCAATATAAGAAAAATACCTATTTTTAAAATCTTGATTTGAGAGCAGCAGGGTAGGGCCAGTTCTACAGGGGCCGTAAACATTTTCAACATTTTTTAAAGAAACAAAATTAGTAAATTATAACAATTAAAATTATAATTTAACACAAATTATGTCAATATAAAGTTTAAATTTTACATAGTATACAAATATGCAACAAACAAACGACATAATTTTAAGTACACAATTGTCATGTGTCAATAAAGTCTAAATTTTACTTAATATACAAGTATATAACATGAATGCTTGATGTGTGTACGGTGTTCCGTGTTTTATGTATTAGTGTGTGGTCAATGGGGAGTATGTATTCACTGGGTAATGGCCTAATGAGTTAGAATTTTGGCCAAAAATAAATTATATATTATGATATACGCAGGATAAAAAAATTAAAAGGGCGTAAAAGGGTTGGCTTGTGGCTCTGCAGGGTTGGCCCTTCTAAGCCCGAGCATTACAGGGCTTTCCTTTGTAGTCTGATTCCATTTTTAACTTCCAAAATACAAACTCAACCCTTGACTTAACATGGCTTAAAAGGGCCAGCCTATTTTCCCAACTCTAATCATGTGTCATCTTCATTACCTACAAAAAAGACATTGCCACTTCCCCTAGGCAACTATGTAAGCTATTTCTCCTTTTTAGCTTTTATACTCCCATTTTCATAGCTAATTATGCAATTATTTCTAATTAATTGGTTGCCTTCTATGTTATGCAAAGGATTTTGAGGCACACCTAAAATTTTATGAAACCACTCTACAATCCACATCTATAACGGGCCATGTGATGGACTCTGTTGTTTTACACAACAAATAACACCAGGAGAGGAGGAAAACTTTTTGATGGAGGAAGCATGTAATTTTTATTTTTATTTTTGGATCTTCTCATGTGAATTTTTTACCAAGTTTAGCGAATCAAGAAACAAACTTTACTTGAGATTTTAACATTTTGAAGATTTTTCTTGGGATTTTTCAACATTTCCATTTCCGTCTAAGGTAGCGGACTATGGACCTTGTACAAGTTAAATTTCATTCGGAACTTCCATTTGACCCATTATTGTTCAAGTTCCAAACACTTTTTTTTTTTTTGGACTTTGGAGAGGGTGGAGGCCCACAATATTTTTTCTAGAAAGATCTTATGCAAATGCCAATTTAGGATTATAAAATGGCCTATTCTAGAGTTTTCAGAGACAAGCTTGGGATTAAATTCTAAAGAAAATCTCAAAAAAAAAAGACAAGAGAAATAGAGAAATTTTAATTTAAAGCAGTGAAATCGAGAAATTTCAAATTAGTCTTTTTGTACTTTTTTTATTGTATAATTATGAAAATACCACTGGATTTTTAACAATACAAGTATCTTAATTCACAATAAAAGTACTTCAGTTAACAACAATAAAAATATTTAGGTACTAGGTATTTCCAGCTGATACAAGACACCCACACGAAACAGCCAACACTGTTTATTCTGGTACCGGGAAAAAAAGAAAAGAAAAGCAAAACAAAGAAGTCTTTCCCCTGCTTCCCCACATGTCCCCTACGTGAAAGCACAGTACAAATTGTCCCTATGTAGCTTGTTACCCTAAAAAAAGAAAAGGATTGACCATCAACTTTCACAGGCCGGCTTTTTTATTAAAATAAGATAAACAATAAAATAAAATACGTAAATGCTACATTTTTAAATATGTTTATTATCAGGCTATACACAAATTCAACTTTAAAAATTGCGAGTTTTAAAACTTGCATTCTTCAAATATGAGTTCTTCATAAATGAAGGTGAGAGAGAGGAAAATCAGAACTAAACTCACCCTTCTAAAAGGTGAGTTCAGTGTGTGGGCCCATTGAACACTCCTATTTACAAAATGTATGTACGCATGAATTGTATTTTTAGCTATCCTCCTTTTTTAATTTATTTATTTGAGTTGGCCAGACAAACAATTGATGGTAACAACTAGCTAGTAGTTTAAGTTATATATATATATATATATAGATGGCCATTTAAGTAAGTAGCGAGCATATATAAAATCACGTAATGGGATAGCAAACATTAAATGGAAGCATTAAAGGAATAAATTTGTTTGGTGAATTAAGGCAGTCATATATTAAATGCCCGTTTGAATATTGGCCGTTCAACTCAAATTTCTCAAACCACATTTCTGACCACTTTAAACTCTTATCAGAACAAAAGAGAAACTCGCATATATATGCCCTAATTATTTATATGTAACTGCTTCATCCACGCCAGATTATTATATATATGTTGTATATTTGTGTATGTTACTTCCTAAAGTAATGGATCTTGTTCTTATCCAGTTCGGTTCTTGAATTTGCCAGTACGTATATATACACACTATTGCACATGAATAAGAGAGCATGCGTGTACGTACGTACTGTAAGTAATGAATTATTGGCCGATGGATAACAATAAAAAGAAGGAGGCGAGCCTGTGTTAGTGTCAGCACCAGCATGTGCAAGTGTTTGAATGCTCTTAAACCATAATGCAACTATATATATACCTATATATGCATATAGGCTTCCAAGAGGATCGGAATATGTATATATATATATATATATATATCTCCATTCATTTGAATAAACAGTATATACATATGTATGTCCTGTTTCCATTTTCAAAATGTCCATTCCTAACCACACATCACATTTAAACAAATTTATTCATTTAATGCTTCCATTTAATGTTTGGTATCCCATTACGTGATTTTATATATGCTCACTACTTATTTAAATGGCCATATATATATATATATATAACTTAAGTTACTAGCTAGCTGCTACTATCAATTATTTGTCTGGCCAACTCAAATAAATAGATTAAAAGAGGCGGATAGCTAGAAATACAAGTCATGCATATGTACATTTTGTAAATAGAAGTGTTCAGTGGTGAGCCCACACATTGAACTCACCCTCTTGAAGGGCGAATTCAGTGGGGCCCGGTGTCCTACACTAATCTTACCTTCATTGAATTCACCCTTTTAAAAGGTGAGTTTAGTTCTGATTTTCCTCTCTCCCACCCTCATTTATGAAGAACTCATATTTAAAAAATGCTGAGTTTCAGAACTTTTTAAAGTTGAATTTATGTATAGTATAATAGTGTAAATATTTTTAAAAGTGTTGTATTTATATATTTTATTTTACTGTTTATCTTATTTTAATAAAAAAACCAACTTCTTTGTTTTGCTTTTTTCCTCAGAGAAAGTGAAATAAGTAGCTTTTGACTATAATATCTGTCATTTACGATCTCTCTCTCTCTCTGTTTTTAGTTGATTATAGCTTCGTTGGTAGGTGACATTGAAATCCACTACTTTACCACTCTTCCACGTGCTTCCATTTTCAAAGTCAGGAACAGTGAGTGCTGAGACGTAGAGTAGCACAGACATATCTCCCATGCGCTTCCATTTTCAAAGTCCAGTGAGTACTAAGACCGAGTAGAGTAGCACAGATATCGCTGTCTTTCCTCTTAATTTGCCCTCAGATTTTTAAAATTTTTCAAAAGACCTGAAAAGGTCAAGAAGAAGAAGAGAGTAGTCGGCAAAAATGCCAAAATGCCGTACTACTTCTGATCTCATGGCTGAAAAGGGCGGAGCATCAATTCCTACTATCTGCAAAATGCCAAAATTTCGCACACTGATCATGCTTTGTATTGCTTCTTTAAATTTAAATTAATTTATATTTCTATTTAATGAACTACAGAACTAGGTGGCAGAACCTTCAACATGTATACAGCGATCTGAGATGAGTATCAGTGTACACCATCCGGTCTATATATAAACTAATTTTTTTTTTGCTAATTATAATTGTGAAAAATAAGTGACCGTTTGAATGTAGGCGTCAGCTTTTTTGCCTTCACTTTTATAAGTAAAGTTATTTATGTAAAAATGAGCGTTTGAATGTCATAAAAAGTAGAAGCTACAAAATAGCTTTTTTGACTTCAAAGTATGAAGCCAAAATTTATAGCTTTTATGGTGGTTGGCTTTTGTGGGGAGGAGAGATAAGGGAAAAAAATGATATTTTGGTTGAATTTTTTACAGAGACGACATATTGACTGTCTCAGAAAATTTTAAACTGACTATCATTAGTCTCTAAATAATTAATGGGTACTCTTCAATTTTTATTATACATTATTTCCATATTTATCCTTAGTTTGACCACAAATTACAATCATACCATTATATTTCTGAAATTCAGATTTTTTGACAGAATTTTCACCCAACTTTGAAAATTCATATATAATTGTACAAATTTCCAATTGAGGTGATTCTAAAGCTCAAATGTCCCTTAAGTCTAGTTTTAGGGAAAAATACTTTATTGGTCCAATTGAGATCTGAAAATTCTCAGTAATTTCAGTTTTTAACACTGCTCCAGAAACTAACAACTTTTACTGAGAAAACTTCAAAAATTCATATATTTTAATATATACATCCAAATCATGCAAATGACATTAAATTAAAACTTGAAATGTCTAGTTTTATGCTAGAAAGTTTCATAATTTTTGGACAACAATTGTTTAAGATAAACTAATATACAATAAGACTGTCGCCAGTCTAATTCCAGAATTTAGCCGAAACTTATTTTGTCTATGATTGTTACATAAAAATTGACCATTTTATTCCCCTTATATTTTCATATACTTAGGGAATTTGATAAAAAAAATTTGGGATGTTAAATATCTATTACTTATTTTTAGATAAAAAAATTCTTTTAAAAATTTCATCATAAGTCACTTTTCTACTTATCATCAAACATGTTTCATAAAAAAAAATCACTTCTGTAAAGTCACATCTAAACACAATAACTTCTTATAAGTCACTTATTTTTCTGAAGCTACTTATCATAAGCCTATAAAAAAATAAGCCACTTATCATAAACCGCATCCAAACGGGATAGAAATGAAGTGAATTAATGCAAAATTTATTGGCTCATTATTGGCCTTGCAATTTGATACATACTAATTTTATTTAGGGAAAATTCTAGAAAAAAACATTGGAAATAGAAAAAAGACAAATCAGAATAGCGAAATCTAAAAACCCAAATCAGTCCATTTGTACTTTTTTTTTCTACATTTACGAAAGTGCCACTGGATTTTAAACAACACGAGTATCTTAATTTACAACAAGCGTATCTCAATTAACAACACCAAAAGCATTTGGTGTAGTTTCACTGTGAATTGTTTGTGCTAGTGTTATTAATTGATATACTCTTGTTGTGAATTAAAATACTCGTACAAAGTGTGGACCTTGTACTAAACTACTACAACAAAATCACGAAAGAGCTGGTAAGTCCTGGTAGGAACAAGGCACATTCTGTTAATGGATTGGGGATAACAAAATGGTGAGTATTGCTTCATCATTCCTATACGTTCTCGTCACAGACCGATCAGTTCTAATGGTGGTTTTTGAGGATGAGGCCTATTTTGTGATTCATTTCCTAATTCATCACGGGTTTTGCCAAAAGACTTTCCCTTCATAAGCATGCCAAGACATATTAATACACTGATATATCCCTAATTTGTCGTGATATTTAATGCCTCATTTAGGGATTTTATCATTAATATTAGGCTAAATTGCTCTTAATATGATTAATTTCAATTAATGATGACTATGTGAAAACAGAGTTTAGGGTAATATTTCTGTAAATATTGTAATTGCTATTAATTGGGTTCATTTATTTGGAAAATAAGATGCTGTATAATTTCGATTTTCATTGTGGAAAAGTTGGAGCAGAAAATAATTGAGTAAAAGTCAAGGGCAAAAGTAGAAAAAAAAATGAAATAATTTTCAGAGGACTAAAATAAAAACCTCTTCTCGTTGAGGAATTTTCGAAATTTGATGTGCTGGGTGAAAGAGCCCAGAACGTTTCTACTAATGTCTTAAAGGAAGGTGGACATGTTAGTTTTACTGTAGGCCCTCTAGCCATGGGAGAAAAAGACCAGAATATTACAGGATCAGAGGTACGTAAGGCCAATTGTTTGTATTCTATTTCTCTTATTCATCACATGCTTGTTTTCTCAATCATATGTCCTTATTTATATCTGATTCTGATGTACTTTGTCTTTAACTGTTTAACCTGTATGTCTGATGGTCAAGGACAATGTTTTGGAAGAAAAGGCTTACGATGGTTTACTGGCCTCAGAAGAAAGTATAATTACCAAAAAGCCGACATCGTATGCTGGTTTGACCATTTTTTTGTGGCTTAATTTTCCAATTTGTGTCATTCCTAGTCATTTTTTTAGTATATAAAACCTCAGATGCTATTATGATTGGAATTTTGAAGAATTATAGCTGTTACTGTTGTCTCAATTTGGACTTTGAATACTTGAGATAAGTTCCTATTATCACGAGGATTTGGTAAATTACCAGCTTACCTTTGGTCTTCGTAATACTAGCATATAATATGTCTGTATTCATTATGTTTTATTGAGGATGATCTGCTATAACTTTTTTAAAATTTCATTGCTATTGAAACATGTTGCGGAATCACTGATATGATTGCTAATTTGCCTAGGCTTTTCTTTATCTTCTTGCCAATATCTGCAACTTATCTTTTCCCCATAACCGCAGGTCAGAATAATCAATTGATTGCAAATGTGAGTAATGGTTCATCTCTATCTGACACTGTTACCAATGATAAATTCCTCAATGAGCTTCTAGCTTTTATTTTTGATGAAGGATCATGCCTAAGTAGGTATCAATCTTATTTTTATTGCAAGGCATCCCCTCATAAACCCTCATCATATCTGATATCCAAGCTACGCAACTATGAACAGCTTCATCAAAGATGTGGACCCCTTTCTAAATCCTTTGACAAAGTCATGAAAGTGGGCAAGAAACCTAGCAAAAATGTTGCAGCTACAAAGTGCAAATACCTTCTTTGGACAGCTGCCAATGGCTTGGGGAACACGATGATAACCTTCTCTGCAGCATTTCTTTATGCCATCCTCACAAATTGAGTTCTACTCATCAGATTTAGGTCTGATATGGTTGGTCTCTTTTGGGAGCCATTTCCCAATTCATCATGATTATTTCCTCAGAATCTTCCTTGTCGGAAGGAACAGAAACATATTGAAACCTATGAAAGATTTCTAAACAAGACACAAGATTCGAATGTGTTATTGCGATCGGTTCTAATTCTTACTCTGCAGCATACCCACGATGGTCATTATAACTTTTTCCATTTTTGATCATGTTTAAAGGTTGTGTTTGGAGTCCGATTGATGGCCCAAATCATCTGTTTGGGCTCTCAATCCGACATTAGCAACTGAAAAAAAAAAAAAGTATTTGCGTAAACGTTTTACTAATTTGATTTATAGACTATACAAGTTATTTTTTCTGTGAGTAAAAATAAATTACTTATTTCAATGATTTATTTTCTCTTATATTTTTTAAAATTTAATTTTTTGTTTTTCTGTTATAACTTATTCTCTTCTGTTATAATTATAAGACTTAGTTGATTTTTTTAGAGAATATTAAGAAAATTAATTACATTACATTAAAGCATTAAAATTTATCATTTTTTTCTAAACTATTTTGTTTGACTTGTGAACTAATATATAATATAATAAAGCACAATATATAATATAATTAACTAATTTATTTTGCTTCATTAATTTTTTTAAAAAAAGTTAACTTGGTCTTATAAGTAGGACCAAAGGTAGTATAAATATCACAATATATTTACATATAACATATACTCCTTTTAGTCCTAATTATAAGATACAATTGACTTTTTTAGAGAATCCTAAGAAATTATTTGATCATGTTATTAATTATATGTTTTTTAACTTTTCTGAAAATTATTTTTCATTTTTCTGTTATAATTTTTAAATATCACAATATATATATATATATATAATAAAATTCATATAATTTTCCGTCAAAAGTTACTTTTGAACATTTCAATTAAATAAGTTTCATTTTTAAGTAGTTTATGAGTACTTGATGCTACCCCTATTCTAAACATAGAACATATAACATAATCTGATTTTTATACAATCTTATTTTGTATGAGTCAAATTATAAATAAGTTATTTTTCCCATAATTATTTCAAACACATACAAAGTCTTCTCTAAACAGTTCCAGTCTTTATTTTGAAGCCAGATAAATATTTTTCCCCTTCTCTTTTCATGATCCCATCGTTTGGGCATGAACTTAGTAAAACAAAGAGTAAACAAGAAAAATTTGATTCATATTTGAAGACTACATAGCAGGAGCTATTAGAATTACAAGGTAAGTAAAGAACGTCCCATTTGAATATAAAAATAGTATTGTTACTCAAATTTTGCATCAGACATTTTTATCTGTTTTTATTTCCTTATAAAGGCTTTTTCCCCTTGAATACTAGGACTTTAAGAAATGACATGTTTAGCTGTTTTTAAGAAAATGCATGAGAAACCTAGTTTATTTGATATTTTATTTGAGTTTGACTTTGTATACATACATGGAAAGGATGAATGTTGTTAAAGGAGATACTTGTTTATTCTTTATTAAAGTGATTTGAATGACAAGACAATTTACTTCCATGAAATGAGGAAAAATGATTTCAAGGGACTGAAAGCAGAACATTGATTGCTACTAGCAATAAAATATTTGTCAATAATATATGACATTTGTTTTAAAAAAACCGTGAAATATTGGATACATAAATGGTTTTTTACTATCAACTACCATATATCGTGTTGAAAATATATAATGGTTAACACAATATATAACGGTTGTTTTAGAAAAAAACTGTCATATATATATATATATTGGATGAGGGGCTCGAAAACATTATTCTACAGTAAAGAGTTGAGCTCTCTATAAATTTGCGTAGTTTCAAATGACGAAAAAAAGGATCTATAAAGTTTTTTTAAAATCAACATATATGATGGTTCTATAGAAAAAACTATTGTATACATAATACATGACATTATATATTTAAACAACTCACGATACAATAAAGACTATAAAGCATCACATGCACTCACAATGCAACATCATAGGTTTACAGAGAGGTGAAGTGACATACATTCACCCGTAGCACAACTCAACAACTCTACTGTTGTCGTGAAATTTATTCAAACTCTTGTGAATTCTACCAGAATGCATATTTAAGATATGGATAAAAACATCTATAGAGACATGTTTCAATGTAGTAAAACCACAATCTTCTCCAGTATGGGTTGATCCAAAGAACGGTTGCCATAATAACCAACACCGCGACATAGCATGCAGAGAAGCTCCAAATAAAGGAAGTGAAATCTATGACTGATTCATCTTCCTCTATGTCATTGTTGAGACAAGATGGTGGTAGTGGCACATGTGTAGAGTTACCTTTATTAGTATTGTGATCGAATCCCGAAACTGTCGCCTGTTTCGCTCGTCATATTGATTGCACCTAATTATGTAGTATAGTGCGCAACCAGTCGTTCTTCTCTCAAGGAGCTATTATTTGGTAATCCTAAGTAATTTCCTAATTACTAACTAAACTAAT
>JBAGKO010011881.1:0-11567 GCA_037177275.1 Acacia concinna | reverse complement strand
TGTGGCATGAATGTTTATATTTAGCTCAATCGTGTAATATGATGCCTTGTATGTTTATATATTCCATATTTTATGAGAACTATTTGTTACTACTGAGATTCTTTGAATCTCACCCTTTTTTCCCAAAATTATAATTGCTCAGCTAGAGGTGAAAATTCCCGAGGTAAGAACATATAAGCGAGATACTAGTGGTCGGACTCAATGCAAACAAAGATGTTCTTTTTGGACTAGCGAAGTTCACTTATCTCCCTTTTGAAACACTAGAATTATGTAAATATCATGGTCTATTTTGTTTAATATAATGTATGCAGTGAAGTTTGTATTAATATATAAGTACCATTTTATGCTATTTTCTTGCACCTTATTGAACTGCACTCAATTACTCTGGTAAATGTCAATTCGGAAGAGGGGTTTGACATTAGATCCCATCTAGATGATCTAGATGGGCTGAGCGCCCCATGCCTATCTAGATGGGCTTAGTGGCCCCTGCCTATCTTTGGATAGGCAGGGTAATTGGTTCCCCCTTGTTAATGCCTTCATAGGAACAATCGTACCTTTATTTATTTATCTGAAAATTACGTATAAGTAGTTGGATATAAGCTACTTATTTATAAATAAATCCAACGACTATTTTTTTAAAAAAAACCTTAGTTGTAATTTGGGTTTGGTGTATAAAGATTAAAGAACACATTGCCCCAAATTATTATTTTACCAGAAATCAGCACGTCATCATTTCATTTTCTCCCCTAAAAATGATAGACAAAGCTTCTTCCTCCTCCTTTACCATAGTTTTTTCTCTGTATGTAGTTCCCTTCTTATATTTTTTGTTGCATTTGCTTAATTTTTTTTCATAAAAATATGTTTTCTTTGTGGTTGTTAGGTGCTATTTGGATCACGGAAAATAGGCTAGTGGAAAAGGAAAATTCAAATTTCCTACTGGCAACGGATGTTTGGTACCAATTTTCACTAAAAAACATTTTCCCACCACCACAAATTTTTAGGCATTTAAATGATAATCGGTTCCCACAAAAATGGTGGGAACCCATTTTTCGTAGCCCAGGAATTTGGCTAAAGACTCAAATGCCTCTAATGTGATGCTAGACTTGATAAAAAGAAGTGATAGAGCTTAAGGCATTTCAACATTCTAGACTAGAGAAGACAAAGCAAGATAAAGAACAAAAATTAGTATATGTTCGGATGAGGAGGCATTAACTAGGGGTAGGTTGGTTCCTTCTCATCCTTCTTTGTTTTGGATGTTTTGCTCTTATTTGCAGTGAAAGTGTTTCACCTATGGTCCCTTTTTTTAGTTACTCGATGATGCCATGAGGCCCCAAATGTGAGTCGGAGAAGGTGGAGGATGTGGGATGGTGGATAGGAAATGTTGAGAACGACCAAATAATCATGAAGTACTTATATGGTGAATGTGGTTAAAAGGCCTGATATTCCACAAAAGGGAGAAGGAGTTGCCCAGATGTGGATGAAGGGTTTGCATTTGTTGAGAAAAAATTTAGACACATCTATCGTAACCATTACATACCCATGAGTGAAAATATCCAAAATAAAATCGCTTTGGCCACCTTCCACTTATATGTAGTAATGTACAGTGGGATCTTTTTTTCCCTTGTATAACTATAACAAACTTTTAACCATTACTAGGTAGGTCAGGTTATGTTATTCAAACTTTTGACCATATTTTTTTGGGAATTGATTAACATGGTATAAATTTTGAATCCCCATTGTATTTTGGATAGGCTGGTTACGCCTTGTTTTGGGATACCATATGTAAAGGCAATCAGAAAGTGTTATTGCATCCACAAACCCCTTGTTTTGTGTAAATTATGTCAGTAAGTCTTAACATTAGATGTATTTATTAAGCCTCTAAATGCTCATTGGATGAATGTTTTTGTTTCTCTTCCCTAATAGTGTGCAAAGTATTGCTTTGTTTCATTAAAAAAAAACATATACAAACAAAGTAGTATTTTCAAAGGGAAGACCATATGCCACCTATGGGCATGTCATGGTTATTGATAGATTGTTTGTAATTGACCTTTTAAATTAACTAGTGGATCGTCTTTGAGTATTTTTCCTTTTGTATTGATAAAATGGGCTCATTATTGTTCAAAGTAAAATAAAAATGTAATGAACTAAATTTCATTTAAAGTTAACACGATGTTGAAGAAACGAAATCATACATAGGTTGTACATTTCCAAACAAAAGTTTGAAACATAAGCATGCACTCAGGGCCCTAACTCAAAACCCATAAAAGTACAACATTCACCCAACCTAAAGGAATTGATGCCCATAACTACGAAGCCTTTGAAGACACACAACATGGAACTGAATAAGCCAATGTTGAAGAATGTGTTGACTAACAAACTAGGTGGTTGAACACATTGAAGAACTCACTACTCCACACTTACCTCTGATGATTTAAGATCCAATAACCCCTTTAGCAATAGTTGCACACACCTTATCGTCAGACCCACATCTAGCTCCATAAGACAATTCTGCTGCCCACCATAGGAAAAACTTGGAACGAAGTAATCGAGAGGCAAAAGTTTTAAGGCAGAGTAGAGTGTTTTGGGTTCTAGCGAGTATTTTAAGATTTCTGATTCTATTAATTAAGTTGTACATAAGGGATGGATGCTTGCCTTCATATTATTATTTTTTTAAAAAAAAGTCCTTTTTCCTAAAAATGGGAAACAAATAAGCTAAAATAGTAGAATTGATATTAAAACTGTAACTATTAGTCTACAAAGTGTAGGCATAATGGATTAATATGGAAATAGGGAAGAACCACTAAAATAAAAGAAACATAACCTTATGCATTCAAAAGGCACAAGAATTATCTCAATTCTCTCATCACTTACTCAATACCCCTCACCATAACTAGACCCATCCTTATATACTTTAGCTTTATCAATAACAATCATGCTTAAAATACCCAAAACATTATACATCACCTATATTCTATCTAGGGGCTTGAGGCCTAATTCCAACAATATCCCTGCCATGAAATCGACCTTGTCGTCAAGGTCAGGAAGTGGATGAGTAGGCTCTTGTTATCATAGGGACTGTGGATGACGGTGTTGGGTCACCTAGGTCAAGATGGCCTTTTCCTTCTGTTGTAGAGTTTTCCAAATGAATCAGAACCTCCAACTAATTGTGCTTGCATTGGTGACCAGTTTTGAACTTCTTATTACACTTGAAACATAGCCCAAATGCACGACGATGATCATTCTCAGCATTTGTATACCTCTTAGAGTCTTATTTACTCATATAATCATCTGGAATCTCAACTTTCATTTTCTCATCTGTACCTTTGGTCACATTGATTTAATTAATAGAGACAATGTTGATGATTAAGTGGGTTTAAGTGAATAGAGGAAAGAGGGAAACTGAGTAGGAATAACTTGATGACCTAACCTAATGTCATCAGTCCAAGTCTGAGTTAGCCTAACACCAGCTAGATCAGTTAGATGGGTCAAAACCCAATTCCTTTCTTCAATTCATAATGTTATATCCATGTAATATAAAAGGGTAAGTAGACGGAGTAACTGTAGTTCGGCCTTAATCTCGAGCCTTAAACCGTTCATAAAGGCACTAATAAGCAACTTTTCATCACCAGTTCCAAAGTCATAGAAAGCAGGTCAAATCGTTCTATATATTTCACTACACACTTATATTGTTGTAAAGCTATTAACATCTCATAACTATTTACCAAATTGTGATAGATAAAAATGGAGAATTAAATCGCATTTTGGCTCTTTCCATTCAGCCATTGGAGATTGTACTTCCTTTTATTAGAAACAATATACTGCTCAACCTTCAAAATAGAGAACGATTGCATCAAGTTTTTCTAATTCAGTTATTTTATTGATCTTAAAAAATGTTCAAGTTTGAAAATCCAGCCAAACGGACCATCTCCATAAAACATAGGCATATCGAGTTTCCAATAACTAGAGGCATGTCGAGTTTTCGATAGCTAGAGGCATCAAATTCTTTGTTTCCACTACTAGATCCAATTTTAAAAACTTGCGAGCCACTATTGATAGCCGAGAGAACAGGAGAAACCTTAGGTTGCTTATCCTTCTCTCTTGATCGTTGTTAAGCCCGTAATTCAGTATGCAATTCAGTCATTAAGGATTTCATGGAAGCAGCATTGTACTTGACAAAAGCAATATCTTTTGTCAAGCGTTTGATAGACTGCTCTGCTTGTAGCAAGTAAGGCTTAAAAGCATCAAGTCTATTCTCTATCTTCTTGCTGACCATTCCTTGGAACGTAGTACTATGATACCTTTGATAGGAAACAAACAAACTAAAATAGTAGAATTGATATTTAAACTGTTAAGAGAATTAATGTAATAGATATAAATATATGTTTGTGGATTTAATTATCTTGTTAATATGTATAGCTTGTGTATTAACTATTAAGTTAGTGACGATTAAGGGTTAAATGTTATAGACTATGGGCCTATATAAAGAGGCCATATTATTCAGATGTAGATACGATTATACTTTGTAAAATATCATTCAATTAATGAGAAGTCAATTACTTTTCATGGCATCAAACGCCCAGGCTAAAGACTAGGCCACGTGTGCTTAGATTTATACATTCATGATCTAGTTTGTCATCAAAGCGGGTTAGAGTTCACTTTATATATGGTAACCTAGTTTGTCAAGAAGGGTTCATCTTGTACCCTTCTCTTCTCATTCATCGCACACATAGTGTCTAGTACACTTAAGAGTTTAAATCTCATTTCTATTGTGCCCGTCGTTTGATAGTCTGTGAGAAATATCTCTATTTGTGGATCTTGTGTAACATTCCAAATTTTTATTCACCAAATTCCCTAAGTATATGATAAGATAAGGGAAATAAAATGGTGAATTTTGGTGTAAGAATTATGGCCAAAGTAAGTTTTGGCTAAATTTTAGGAGACAGGAGAAAGTTATGTTGTGCATAATTTTTGCCCAGGAAAATGATGTTCAAAAATCTTGAAACTTTCCAATATAAAATTAAACATGTCAAGCTTTAATTGAATATGTCATTTGTGTGATTTATATGTATATGTTAAGAGATATGAATTTTTGAAGTTTGCCAAGTGAAATTCGCCAACTTCTGGAGCAGTGTTCAAACATGATTTTTTTGGGAATGTTCTGATTCCAATTGAGCAAATAAAGTATTTTTTTCTTCCTAAAACTAGAATAAAAAAGGGACATTTGGGCTTTAGAATCATCACAATTGGACATCTATATCATTATATATGAATTTTCAAAGTTGGGTAAAAATTTTGTCCATAAATCCGAAAGTTTAGAAAAATGTAATGGCACAATTGTAATTTGTGACATATTCAAGGATAAAAAGGGAAGATAAGATTTAATCCCAAGGGCAAGATGGGATTTCCAAAATAAAGGGTCAAGATGTGGTCTTGCCAATGAAAATACTTAGAGGGGAAAAAGCATGACATGTGGTCCATAATTTAATTTGATTATTTTAATCAATTAAGCACATGGGTTAAGCATGAAATAAATCAACTAATGACCCCTTAGAGAGGCCATTTCATCCAGCACAAGGGTGAGAGAGAGAGAGAGAGAGAGTGTGTTCTTAGAGGAAGTAGAGAGAAGGAAGAGAAAAGCAAGAAGAGATAAGGTTCAAGAAACTAACAAGGTAAGTTCAAGCCAAAATCTTCCATCTCTTCTATGATTTTTGATCTCCAACCTTCTCTAATGGTTATGGCCTTCTTGTATCCAATATTTAGCAAGAAGAGAATCAAGAGGAAGAGGGCTTGAGGTTTAGATTTGGGCAAGAAGAGATAAGAACTCAAGAGGTAATCTTCAAAGTCTTGAATCTTTTGTGATTCTTGTTGCTTGATGAAAGTTGTTAGTGGTTATTGTTTGATTTGTGATCTGGGCTGAATATAAAATTTTGGAAAGAACAAACACTAAGGGGAGATGTTGCTCAAATTGTGTTAGATCATGTAGAAGAGTTGGATAATGGTTTAAGGAAATGTTTAGAGCTTGAACTATGATAGTTTATAGGATGAAAGTAACCTAGACAGTGTCAGTTGCTAGCCTACACAAATCTCATCAAATGATGGATTTTGGTCATAATATTTGGTATACTTATATATTGCATCTTAAGCTTTAAAATGAGTGATAAAACACTTAGTTTAGAGCTTTGTACAAAAAGTTATGTCTTTTTAAAGTTAGACATAAATTCTGGAACACAAAAGGGTGTGTTTGGTTTTGAGCATTTACTAGATAGAGGAGTTTTGATTTCATATTTTTGAGTTCAAAAATAGATTCTACCACAAAATTGTGTGGGAATAGGTTAGTTCAAAAAAATTTCCATAAAGCATAAGTATTGAATCCTAGAACACCAAAAGTGTAAGGAAAAATGTTTAAATTCCAGCAAGTAAGCTTTTAGTGTTTATGATTGTTGTTAATAGTTGTTGCACCTTCTTGGCTTGATTAGAGTTTGAAATTTATGGAAGAGACCCTTAGAAGGCTGAAACTGAAAATTTAAGAGGAAAGATCAAAGATCAAGGTAGCATAATTACATAATTTCTAATGTCATTACTTGCTTGCTTGTCTTGTGATTTTGCATATGTATGTTTGGTTGAGCTTGAGATTGCTTTGCTTGTTGTCATGATGATGATTATTACTATGTTTGTTGCACCCCTAACATGTAAATGTTATAGCTTGTGTTCAATGTAAGGTGCACTAAGATGATGATGCTATAGGACATGCAAAGCATGTTAGCTCCCTAAGTTAATTTCATGGTTGTCATATGTTGCTTGTTTGTTTGAGATTAGTATTATTGTAACTTGCTATTGAGATTCTCAAGAATCTTATCCCCATTAATAACCATGACTTAGGGCTTGAATCATCAAGGAGGAATGGAAAGGGAGTACAAGGATGAAGGCTTTGTGGCTTATTATATGTATATACATATGCTGAAAATGCTTGTTGAAATTGCCCTGGAACAGTAATATTGTATAATTTTCATTTTGTATCATATGACTTATCTAGATTCTTTAATTGGGCATGATAATAGGTGACATACTAAGCTTCATTTCAATAGGTAAAATGTAGGAATTGAAATTTCATACGCAAAGTTATAAATTTTTAAAGTTAAGGTTCAAAACTAGGAAAAACTATTTTTCTAAAAAGAAAAAGTTGGATTCCGTACAATTTTGGCATTGATCCATATGAAATGGATGTATGAAAATATTTTTCCCTGTAGAGCCTTCAAAGGGCTTTCCTTAGAACTTAGAAGTGCGTTATTTTGATTTCTCTACATTTAGTTACAATTTTTTCAAGTTCGTCCAAAAATTTGTTTTAGTAATGAACAGTACTAGACAGAAATAAAATTTTTAGTTTTGAGTTTCTACATTATCTGCAACGCAGTGTGACTCTAATAGATGCTAAATGACCTAAAATATGGTCTATACATAAGGGTGACATCTTGCGTAGCGTGGCCAAGATCTTGCCTCATCGAGCTCACCTGCGGGTATTTTGATTGAACGTGGTGAAAGTCCCTTTATGTCGTGAGATTTTCTCATCAAGATATTGTAACCACTAAGTTAATCACATCAAGACTTGCATGAATTCTTCTATATTACCATCTTACTAGGTTTCTTTTATCTTTTCTTAATTCATGTGAGCCACTTGAAACTCCTTTATCTCTATTTCTGTTCTTAGAAGGAATATAGCTACAAACAACAAAACCCCTTCTTCTACCACCTCTATCATTTATTTTTCCTACCCATTATATGTGTATGTATTAGTGATTAGACACACAAGCAACCATATTAGCTTATCAAGTTTTACGTGGATCTAAAAATTATGAGGTTTGGAGTAGATCCATGCAAATTGCTCTCTCTGCCAAGAACAACTTAGGGATAATTGATGGCACTTGTACTTGAGAAGATCAAGTAATATCTCTCCGTGATCTTTGGGATCGGTGCAACTCAATGGTACTTTCGTGGTTACCTAATTCGGTGGATAGACAAATCACTATTGGAATTGTTTTTTCCACTAATGCTCAATCTGTAAGACCTCAAAGAACACTTTCATAAAGCAGATGGTACTAGAATATTTTCACTCCATAAAAGCATCACCTGATTAGCACATGAAGTAATGAGTGTTTCTGAATATTTCACCAAGTTGAAGGACCTTTGGGATAAGTATGATTCTCTTGCTCCTTTTCTAACTTGTAAATATTTTACTACACAAGCATACACCCAAGTTATCTAACAACAATGCCTCCTGCAATTTCTCATGGGACTTCATAATAATCATCACTATGCATGAACTCATATCCTTTACAAAGTCCTCTGCCCACTCTAAATCAAGCCTACTCAATTATCTCTCGAGATGAAAGTCAAACATTGATCACCCACTCCTCCAATAAACTTATAGAGGGTATCACTATAGCTACTAGATGAGGTTGTGGTGGCTGAGGTAGAGGAAGGGGGAGAACATCTCAAGATATTTGCACTCATTGCAATAGACCAAAACACAAACGAGAAACCTAATTTCAATTAGTAGGATTCCCTGCTAATTTCCAATTTTGTTCAAGACAACCACAATCCCAAGATTCCTTTGTTAAAAATCCCTTAAATGGAACACCTACATCTTCCACCCTTCAACCTGTTACAACTAAAGGTTCCATTGTTTATAGCCTTCAATTCCCCATTAGTTAAGAACAATATAAGCATATCTTCTAGATTTTATGACAAAATCCCTTTGATATAGTTGTTGGAGCCCATGACTACATTGAGGAAAATGTTTTAGGTCATATTAATAGCTTACCTTCTTTTTTATATCAATCTCATTGGATAATTGATTCAAGAGCCACTTGTCATGTCTACAACAAAGTTTGTAGACTTACCAAGTCATTGTATGGACTCAAATAGGCATCACAACAATGGAATACTAAACTAACACAATCACTAAAAGAGGGGGTTTAGACAGAGTATGATTATTTACTATTTATTAGAGACTTCAATTATGAAATTATATTTGTGTTGGCATATGTTGATAATCTAGTTATTGCAATTAATAAAACAGAAAATATAAATAAGGTAAAAGAATACTTGCATAATAAATTTAGAATCAAAGATCTGGGACATCTTAAATTTTTCTTGGGATAGAATTGATTAGAACTAACTAAGGAATAGTACTTAATCAAAGAAGGTATACTCTTGACATTATTTTTGACATGAGCTTAAGTGCAGCTAGGCCACTTGGAATATCAATTGAACTAAACACAAGATTGAGAATGAGTCCTAATAAAGAAAAGGATGATCCTTTGCTCCATGAACCTCTTGTCTACTTAAGGCTAATAGGTAGGTTATCCTATCTAACTATAACTAGACCTGACATTAGTTTCATTGTGCAAGGGTTGAGTCAATATATGCAAGCACCAAGAAGGTCACACTTTCATCTTGCACAGAGGTAGTACAATACTTGAAGACGACACCAAGACTCAGGGTATTGATCTTAGCAGTCACAAGTAATCATCTTGAATGTTACATCGATTCAGATTGGGGCACTTGCCTAGATACAAGAAGATCTGTGACAAGGTACATTGTGAAGTTAGGAGGCTCTCCAATCTACTAGAAATTGAAGAAGCAGAACATGGTATCTAAACCTTCAACAGAAGTGGAGTACATGGCCTTAGGCACACAGTAGTTGAAGTAACATAGGTGACAAGGCTGCTGGCATATCTGAATGTGCACAATCCAGAGCTTGTGTGAGTCTTATGTGATAAACTGATAGTAGAGCTGCCATCCACATTGCAAGTAACCCAATGTTTCATGAAAGAACTAAACACATTGAAATATATTGTCACTTCGTTAGAGAAAAGCTGCAACAAGGGGTGATAAGCTTGGAGCATGTGAGAAGTTAATGAAGACTTTTTATCGTTAACCTTGGGGTCCACAATAAAAAATTAATTAAGGATTGAGAACTTAGGATTGTTCTTTCTTTTCTTGATGAGCCTTTTATTGATTCTTAAGTAATTCAAATGTCATGCTAATGCAATTAAAATAAGGAAAAATTGGTTTTGGGGTTTTCAAAATAATAATTAAAAGAAGAATGCAATTTAATTAAAATCCTAAATATATTATTTTTGGTATTTTTCAAATAAAATTGAATGTGATATGAATGAAGTGAATCTCTTGAGAAATTGATTCAATGGCTATTCTAATTCACTAGTAATATGAGTGTCAAAATTCATTACGTCTTAATTAAAAACTCCAAGTAATCACACTGGGTCTAACACTCCTAATTAATAACTACTCATATGATCGCATTCATAGTTATTACTTCGAAATATTATTAAAAAACCACTTGATGTGTGAAATGGATCAAATTAATGTAATTGTTTCCTCTAATATGAGTGCACAATCACACCACTCAAATTAACCCAATTAATTACACAAACTAGTAAACACATAGCAAGTATACTTTCAATGAATTAATAGGAAATACATAATTAAAATAATCCAAATCCAATCATAAAATACACAATCTTAGCTCAACAATAAGGAATATAAATAACTCGCAACAAAATCCTACTGAAACTACCTTTAGTCTTATCTAAGAATTACAATGATAATACGAAATTCATAAAGAAACTAAGATTAAGAAAAGCTTCCCATTAGGCTCAAGAAATCAAGTCAAATTCTCAATCTTTCAAGAGTTGAAAACCTTAGCCACGCATTGTAATTAGTGGTGTTACTACAAAGCCTCAACAAGTGACAGTCATAGTTGGATTATTGACGTAGTAGACATGAATGAAAGGAGTTGAAGGAGAATATAGAGAAAAGGAAGAGGGTCAAAGGTAGAATGGGTGGTGTTGACGATGGAGAGAAGAAGGAGAAGATGGTGATAAACAGTGTATGGTGGTTTGACTGTGGTGGTTGATGAAGACTTTTTATCATTAGCCTTGGGGTCCACAATAAAAAATTGATTAAAGATTGCATATAGGTAAACCTATGATCATTCTCTCTTCTCGAAGAGCCTTTTGTTAATTCTTAAGTAATCTAAATGTCATGCATATGTAATGGAAATAAGAGAAAATTAGTTTTGGGGTTTTCAAAATAATAATTAAAAGAAGAATGCAATTTAAGTAAAATCCTAAAGCTAATATTGTTGGTATTTTTCAAATTATAATGGAAAGGAATATGAATTAAATGAATCTATTGAGAAATTGATTTAATGGCTTTCATAGTTTACTAATAATATGGGAGTTAAAATTCATCAAGTCTTAATTAAAAACCCCAAGTAATCAAATTGGGTCGAACACTCTTAATCAATAGCTACTCCTAGAATCACATTCACAGTTATTGCTAAGGAATATTATTAAAAAACCATGTGAAATAGATTAAATTAATGCAATTACTTCCTCTAATATGAGTGCACAATCACGACACTCAAATCAACCCAAATTAACTACACAAACTAGTAATCATATAGTCTCAATGAATTAATAGGAAATAAATAATTAAGAATCATCCAATTGCAATAATCTAAATCCAATCACAAAATAAACAAT
>JBAGKO010011871.1:0-11569 GCA_037177275.1 Acacia concinna | reverse complement strand
AAAGAAAAATAAAAGATAACATGAAAGATAAGATAGATAACATAAAAGAAAATAAAGAAAAATAATATGAAACAATCGATACTATAAACTAGAAAGATAAAATAATGTAGAAATAAACAACATATAATATAGTATGGAAATGAGAAATTTAGAAACTAGAAGAAATAAAGCATGAGATGAAAATCAGACCGTACACCTTCAAAACGAACTCGTGCTGATAACATGTTATAAAATTAGGAAAATACAAGAGATTGAAATGAGAGAAGAAGAGAGAATTGGAGAGAAAGAGTGAACAATGTCTTGATCCTTTTAGATGCTTATAATGTGTATTACAAAGCCTTTATTTATAAGCCTCAAACATCAACAAAGATTTACATAGAATAAATAACAAAATGAATTCTATAAGTGTGTGCAATAGGTAACCTTTGAGTTATGAGAATAAACACTCTTAGGGTTAGTTTGGTATGACTTATTTAGGCCAAATAAGATCTTATGCACAAAGTACGAAAAATACCCCTCTCACATAGCTACTTCGTACTTCGCAAATAAGATCTCATTACCCTTAAATAAGTTATTCCAAACAAGCACTTAGAGGCTTTGTAATACACATTATAAACATCTAAAAGGAACAAGATATTGCTCACTCTTTCTCTCCAATTCTCTCTTCTTCTCTCATTTCAATCTCTTACATTTTCCTAATTTTATAACAGTTTCAAAATTATCTGAAGTGTTTGGCAATTTTAGACCAAACCATGGTTTCTAACCTCAAATCTCATCAAACCATAGTTTCCAACCTTCATCCAAACAAGCCTTTATTTGAAATTTTTGAATCTTGTTATCTTAATTGGAATTTTTCTATTTCCATTGCTTTTTTTTAAAAAAAATTTCCAATTATTTCCCTCTTTTAAATTTAGGTTTGTCGTTAAAATAAAACACCAGTAAGTTTTTTTTTAAAAAAAAAACATATATCCAACACCATACATTTGCTAGAAGTACAAAAATACCCCTGAATATTCAACATGTAAGGGGAAAAAACGTAAAAACTGATAAATACATAACCCAACAACGTTAGGCGTGCGTGTGAAAAAAATAACAGTGAGCTCTCTAAACAAAAACAGTGATATTATATTGTCTTAATTATAAGGCCCTTTTTATAGCCTATAAAGTTAAAAGGGGCCTTATAATTAAGACTGAAAGAAGATATTTAATGGCTTTTATGCATTTCCTCGTATTTTAAAGGTGCAATCCCAAAAATAGATAATATAAATATGAAAATTTCAATTATGAACAACAAAATTCAGAAATTATAAATCAATCTTTTTATAATTTTTTCTTATGTAATTATGAAAATGCCACTGAATTCTTAACAACACAAGTATTGTAATTCACAACAAAAGCATATCAATTAACAACAATAGGAAAACAACTCACAACATAAATACGTAGTACCTAAATGATTTTGTTGTTGTTAATTTATATATTCTTGTTGTGAATTACGATACTCATTTTGTTAAAAATTTAGTGGCATTTTCTTAATTATACAAAAAAAGTATAAAAAGATTTATTTGAGATTTTCTAATTTTGTTGCTTTTAATTGAATTTTTCATATTTCTATTGTGTTTTTTTGGGATTTTCCCTATTTTAAATGTTGTGGATATTTTTCACCTCCAAAAAAATTAGGTTGTAGATGCATTTGGCAGAAAGCTCATGGATATTTTTTTGGGGGAAATGGCAATAAAGTCCCAAGAAATAAATATATTTATTAAAAAGTCCCATCAAGTTTATCCCTTAACCAAAAAATCTCAAGGTAGCGAGAGAAAAATTAACAACTTAGTAAGCCCAATTTACAATTTTGATAGTAAGTTTTGACAATTCTGTTCCATCATTTACTAAAAAGTCTTACCCTAATTTTATCCCTTACAAAAAAGTCTCAAGGTCCTAAGAGAAAATTAACAACTTAATAAGCGAAATTGACAACTTAGTAGATCCAATTTACAACTTTGATAACGAGTTTTGACAACTCCGTTCCAACATTTTAACAACTATCACATGGGTGTTGTAACAATTGAGTAGGCCCAATTTACAACTTTGATAGTGAGTTTTAACAACTTCGTTCAAACATTTTAACAACTATCACATGGGCGTTATAACAACTAAGTAAACAGAATTCACAACCTAGAAGGCTTAATTTACAACTTTGATAGCAATTTTTGACAATTCCATTCAAACATTTTAACAATTATCACATCGGCGTTGTTAAAATATTATAACGGATTTGTCAAAATTCCTTATCAAAGTTATAAATTATGGCTATTAAGTTATTAATTCTGCCTACTAAGTTGTTAATTTTCTCTTGAGATCTTGGGAATTTTTAATAATTATGTTTGTTCTTTAAGATTTTATTGTCATTCTCTATTTTTTTTTTACTTTAATGCATAATTTTATACAGAATGTTGTTTTCACCTTTTGGTAGACTTAATAATGAGTAGTTTTATGATATATTATGCACATAGCAGAGTCTAATAAATGGTAAGCTCTTGTCAATAAGATTGCTGACGTAGACACACAAGGTTGGGATTCAAACTCTTAAAATCGTTGTGAATATTTCTTTTCAGGAGAACGACAGATTATTCGCTGATAACGATTTTCAGAATTCAGTTTTCAAATTTTATTGTGAGGTTTTTATTTGCCACCCTCCTAATCTTAATGGCAACTGTTGTCAGTGTTTTTTTTCCTTCGTCTATTGTTGAGTCGTTAACTTCTCCCATGTTATGGAATCAGTTTCCCTACTCATAGATGATCGAATAGGGAGAATTATTCCATCTAGATGGTTCATATTTAATTTTTTTCTATAAAGCAAGTTTTATATGAAAAAATCAGATAAGTGAGGAAACTGGTTTTAATCTGTGTTTCTAGATGATATAAATTTAATTTATTTTAAAAAATGTTTTTTATATGAAAAAATCAGATAAGGGGGAACTTGTGCTGTCTTTCCTCGTAGATGGGGGGTCCACTCAAATTCGGCCCCAACTTCAAAATCCAAATCCATCCATATTGTCCAGCTGAGAAGTGAGCAAAAAACAAAAAATCAGATCGGATAATAAATCAATTAAAATAAGGGTTTGGGGTTTAAGGGTTCAACTGGAGTCTCACTAAGGGTCAGACCGGCCATATAAAAATATTACAATTTAATTCATGGTAACAAAATAAGTCATTTTTAATATTAAAATAGACAAGTTTAACTAAGTTAGTGAAGATTATGTTAGAATAATTAGTCAAAAGATAATATTTTATTACACACATATATATTAATTTTAAATCAATTTCACTTTTTTCCAAATTTTAAAATATTAAAAACTGAATTTTAAATTAAAAAAAATAGAGAGAGTTGTAACTTATAAATTAGTATATATTCTTTAAAAAGAAATTACAACTAAATTGGGTTTTAAGATTTTTTTATCTCAGGATTAGATTTTCTAAAATATGAAGTATAATACACTGAATTGTTTTTTAAGGTTAAAAAACTATTAATAATTTTTTCATTCAGTATTTTATTTTTTTAAAAAAAAAAATTTATGATGTTCTAAAAGAGGAGGGTCATATACGCGAATGAGTTGAAGTGGTTCCTATTACAGAGAAAATGGTATAAAATCGTTTGAGGTGGTTTGGACATGTGCAAAGAAGGCCATTGGATGCACCGGTAAGGAGAGTGGATCAAGTAGTATGGAGCCCCATAAAAAAAGGTCGGGGGAGGCCGAAGCAAACACTTAACAAGGTTATTGAGAGGGACCTTTTGGTTAACAACCTCTATAAAAATATGGTTTTCGATAGAGCACAATGGCGTCATGCGATCCATATAGCTGACCCCACCTAGTAGGATTAAGGCTTTGTTGTTGTTGTTGTTGTTGTACCATTACCTTGAACGTTTTTAAATTGTAACATTGTCGCCTTAACCATTATCTAGATTAAGTTTTATCTTTAACCAAATATACTAAGTTGGTTGTGTGAACAACAATGAAGAAGAAAAAGTTGTAGATGGATGTAGGAGGAGTTCAAGTTCACTAAAAAATATTGCAAAAATAGATTCAATTACTAAATGTGAGTCATGCCAAGGGAGATTGTTGAAAATAAGGCAAAAACCCTTCACCACATCAATATATTTGGTCACTTGATGGTCAAATTTAATCTGGATAACAAGCAAGTTGAAATTGTTACCATTTAGAAACTTTTGGGGTACATCGCTCTTGGGTAAAAACTTTTGGAGCCATTTTCACCTTAATCCAAAACAAATATGATGTGAATAACACGTTAACTTGTCAGTTTAGCATATTTAATCAAATAACAGTCAAACTTAACCTAAATAGTGAACAAAGTATAATTGCTATAGTTTGAAAACTTCTAGGACGGCATTACTCTTCCAAAAACTTTTAAGACAACATTGCTCGCATGACAACTCTTGAGGCAAAATTGATCCTTAAACCCTTGCTTTATAATTTCATTAGCATTACATCGATAGAGATTCATTTTATTTCCCCATACCCACCGCACTATCGGTATATAATACAGAAATTTAGAGTTCATGAAGTTCTTTCTGGAGTGTTACTCCATGTATATGTATTTGGATCTTCCTAACAGGGATGAAGTTAATTTCATTGAAGGAGATGAAAGAGGACCAATGAGGTTGATGCTCTGAACATGGTTAGAGTTAATTTTATTTCTTGGCCAAACTCGTCAAATGGAGTAGATGATTGTTGGCCTTCGAATCAAATTTGACAGAACAAGAAGATTTAGGAGACTCTACATCCTTCTTATTCATGAGAACCATTTGTCGCCACTTACAGCTATATTAGGAAGAATAAAATGGCGCGTCTCATTTTTTAACACTAAAATCCCATCAAAGTGGAGTAAATTCCACACCTCCTGTCTCCCTAATTTCACCATTAAAAAGTAAGATTCCTGATTTAAGGTGAGAGGGCAGCGGGCACAGCTATAAATGCGTCTCTAAAAGTGATACAAGCTGGAACACAGAAAATGTATGTTAAAAAAAACAGAGAAAATGTAGCTTAAATGCTTTAAGTAAATGGTACATAGTTTTTGTCTGGGAATAGACACCGGTAAAGAAGTTGAATTGGATTGATGATGCAAAGAGAGAGAAGAAATGATTGAAGGGAATGGGAGTGCTTAGGAATTGGTCTTACTCCCGCTTTGCTTCCAACAATTCAAGCAGACTTTTCCGCGTTGAAAATGAATTGTGGCACTTTGGCATCCACAAATTAATAAGACCGACTTGATATACCTTATGTAAAGGATATGAGTGGAAATCCTCCCATGATATGTTTAAGCACTTTTCTGTTTTTTTAACTAACTAGCATTAACTCCCCGCGCAACGCGTAGGAGGGGTTTTTTTATATGAATTCTAACCACAACAAAAAACATAGAACACTCATTTGAACAATAAGTACAATAGATTCATAATAATGTACATGCAAAGAAAAAATACAACAACAATAAGAAAGATGAACATACTTTCACTATACACATTGTTAGCAATTGTTTCATTTACTGGCTGTTGTCAGTTACCGAAAGCAATGCATCACTACATTTTCATCAAGATGGACAACTTTGAACAGGCTGTAAGTTTCTAAATATCTCTATGTAAACTACATTGGTCGTGGTTCTTCAACCTTCAGAATTGGCATCGGGTACATAAATCTTCAGACCATTGATGTTGCGCACCCTAGAAAGAGTAACATATAACTGACCATGTGTGAATACTGGGTTAGAGAGATATAACCCGACATGTCACAGTGATTGCCCTTGACTCTTATTAATAGTCATGGCAAAGCTCAAAATAATTGGGAATTGTTTTCTTCTCATTTGAAATGGCCACATACTCTCAAAAGGGTTCATGTCCATCTTGTGAATCAATACCTTCTTATTAGGGTGTGAATCATTTAAAGTGATCACCTCAATAACATTCTTCCCAAGCTTAGATATTCTTAGCCTTGAACCATTACACAACCCACCTGATTGATCAATGTTCCTTAGCAACATTATAGGCATGCCAACCTTTAGCATCAATTTATGTGGTGGCAACCTAGAGCTATTGATAGTATTAAGGAATTCTGTTGTGCATAAGTTATCAAAACAATCACTATTAGCAGTAGATTTGCATACCGAGTCACAATTGAAATAGTCCACAGCTTGTCCAAGTAATAAGGAGAGGATATATTCATTTATCTGTCTAACCATTTCTATGGTTGAAGCAAGTATTGCTCTATCATTGAAGTACTCGTTGTTTTCCAAGTTAACTTCCAAATCCTTATATGTTGACACAACAATTGCTTGGATCGGGTTAGCAGTGTCCTGAACTAGTAACTCTTATGGGATTTCAATCTTACCTTCTGCATCATGCACATCACCTAATTTCCCGTCACCAACATCTAAAAGCCATTGACTAAACCATTTTACTTTGGAAATGTCATGTTGTGAAGTTCTAGAAGATAGTCTCATGTTCTTTGTCAAATTGAATACGATGCAATGGTCCTAAATCCAAGAGGAGCTTATAGGCGCATTGACAATGGTTGCTCTAGAACCTTTCGACACAACTGGTCGTATCTGACAAAAATCACCGCCCATAATTATGCATTTCCCACCAAAGACTTTATTTGAATGCATTATATCTTTAAGACTACGATCAAATGCTTCAATGCAATACCTTTAAACCATAGGAGCTTCATCCCATATGATTAATTTAGTGTTAATAAGCAGATTTGCCAAAGGTGAATTTTGCTTGATGGAACACTCATTTACTTTAATAGGAATGGAAAATCATGAATGTGCAATTCTATCTGAAAGCAACAATGTAGCTGTAATACCATTTGAAGCAATAGTTAAAACAATATCACCACTTGCACGTATGGAAGATGTCAAAGTATTCCACAAGAATGTTTTTCCTGTGCCACCATATCCATGAACAAAGAAGAACTGTGACGTGTGAGAGTTGACTGACAAAATAACCATACCAAATATCAATTTATGCTCCTCACTCAACAAATTGATTAGAGTTGTTGCTTTTTGACGAAGAGCACCTTGATCATAGCTTAATTTCTGCAATATGAGGTTGTTTGATAGATCAATAGATTCAACTGTTGATGGTATCGGTAACATGGGATAGTCTTGCAGTGACTTCCCATTTTCTGTAAGTATTTCATTAATCTCTATCAAGGAAGCATCTTCCTTGGCTGCATCTAATATATTAATACCTGCATTTAATAGTCTGACAAAATTAGTCTTAATTTCCGTTAATTGTTGTACAAAGCAAAATATTCGAACGGGCATAATATTAAGGTATTCAATACTTAAGGTATGAACTCACAAACATTGTGCGAATGATTACATGGGATATAAAGGAGGTCCATTGTTATTATCTTTCAACATTTCTCCCACACAAAGTTAGGCCATTGCAAACAATTAGACAACATGTTGACAAACAATTTATGTAATATTATACATGTTCCCCCAAAGTAAAGCTTCTTTTATGGCATTTATAAACTCTTAATCATTATCTAACAAACCTAGAGCATTACAAGCAGCTCTAAATGAGTTGTGTCTTACACCAGCTATTGTTTTTAAGTCGTCAAATGATTTAGGGCCTCTGACCTTAGTGAGGAGGATCCTCAAGTAGTATAACTCACCAGAGCTAGGTGAAGCATTTGCAATTCGGCCAACAACGAATCCTTTTTCTCTACGCTTCCACAAATGCTCATCCCTTTGATGATAAACATAATGATGTGGGAACTCAATGTATGTAAGCCCTTTCATAAAGTCATCCTTGGTGTTCTTTTTCATCCAAGATAGGAATTGAGACTCACAAACACGAGGTTTATCTAGTACATCTAATACATCATCACCATTAGAATAAATCACATATTGTTGATTTGGTAGATGGAAACTTAACCGCTCGACTGGAGGAGACCGATAGTGAATATCAAATCCAAATATTCTCCATAAACTTTCACATGAAGATATATATCTACAATTGTAGTAATGTTATATCTCATCATGTAGTCTTTTTTTATTGCTTGTCTGATCACTATTAAAGAGTCTAACCACAACTCTATCATTCCCCTTGTTAATGTACTTGAATAAGTATTTAATGGCTATGGATTGGTTACACTTTTGATCTGACACCATATTTACATGGTTTTCTTGAGTATTTTTCACTGAATTGCACGCTTTCACCCTCATTATGCATTGCAATTATAGCTTTTGGATTACATGGGTTCATGCATTGCATTTTGTTGTTTTAGTGGTAAAAAGGGTTAATTTCCTCTCCTTATTTGTGATTGCTTGTTTGGTCTTTACACATCTCTCTATTGTGATTTTTAGGCAATTGGAGAAGAACTTAAAAGCCCAACATGAAGCAAGGATGGAGCCACAAAAGCTTGAAGGCCAAAGCACAAAGAGTACTGTTATGGCACATGGGGTCGTGACTTGGACCTCTTAAGTCACAACCTGGAGACTAATTAATGAAGCTATGTGTTTTGGAGGAAGAAAAGTCTAGAAGGCCCTTATGTTAATCCAATTCGCGACTTGGATACATGAGGTCACGACCTGGGCTTGTGGATTGAAACACTACATTTTGAAGTAGGGTTTTTGCAAAGCTTATAAAAAGGGAGTTCACCATCATTCAGAGGGGCCTGACTCATGAGATCTCACAAACAGCAGCCACGAAACTAATTCCTCTCAACTCCATAACCCTACCTCAAACCCTACACCTCTATCCATCAATTCTTACTCTATCTAACACTAGAAACCCTCAAACCACAATCTTCCTCACCAAACTACAGCATCTCTCGTGGATTCGATGATCAAACGTGATTCCAGAGATTGGAAGCCATGAGAGGCTAAATCCCTTAGCCTCTCAGTGATGGAAGGCGAAGCTTGAACTCCAAGTAACAATCAGGAGAGTAGTTTTCAATTTAGATATGTTCTCTCTTCATCTCTTTGTGAAATTCCCTAGATCTAGGAAGTTTTACTTAGTTTTGAGTCTATGGATTATGATTGCAATTCAAGATCTAAATTGTTTATGCATAAGGATTGATGTTTGAATTTTGGGATTATATTTATATATTAAAGTTTAAGACTTTTGTGTGTCAATTTAATTGTCATGATTGTGATTGATTCTTCTGCACACGTATCATCCTCATATTGTTGATTGACAATTCGAGGATCATTTATTCATCCTTTCATGTACATTCTGAGGGGCTTAAACAGTGATTCAATAGGTGATTAATTAACCTTGGATTTAAGGAAGTTTCTCATTAATTAAACCATTGGACCCAAGCGATTGCTTGGGGTTTTTCTTCAAACTCAGAGATTTAAAACTCCCATTATCTTTTGAGAGAGTGAGGATAGTTGAGCAACCATCACCGAGGGACTATTTAATTATATTAACTTTTCATCCAAAACCATCTTTCAAAAACCTAAAACACCAAAAAGATTTTTCTTTTTATTTTCTTTATTTATTTGCACCATTAAAACCCCCAATTTTACCGAATTCACGTTGTTACTTTTAAAAATTAGTTTCTAGGATTTCCAATTAGCGCTCCTCAATAAAAACGATTGGTTGCCCCTATACTACATTATTGGTGCATTCATTCTGACAAACCAGGGAAAAGTGACAAATCTTGGTCCGATCAACTTCTTAATGTTAATATGAGCATTGAACATTTGAAGCAAAGATGGATTGTATGAAACAAAAATCGATTGTCAATGGTTTTCCTTTAACTTCAATTGTTTTACCATCATCCCTTCTTTGGTAAGTTGGGTAATCATCATCATCCAAAGAAGTGTGGTCAGTAAATTTTTTTGAGAAATGTTTGGTGCAACTTTTTTCCTTCATGCATTGGGCCTTTGGATTGCTTGTATCGCATGGGCCGTGAGTCATAACCATCCTCACTAAATCATACAAATCAGGAGATTCATCTTTATTAGGAATTTCGGCACTGATCACTTTATTTATAGCTTCCAGAGTTGCAATCTTGTCGTATATTTCAAGGAATAGAAGGATATGCGCATGTGGTAGGCCTCGCTTTTGGAATTCTATGGTATACACTTCTAAATAAGCAAAATTGAGTTAGTAAGACATGTCATGATAATTGAATGTAAGTAAAAGGAAATGTTTGTTGAACAAAGATACCTGGGCGAATTTCTCCAAACACCTTCTTCTGTCTAAGTGTTTTCAATAGGGTTTTGAGTTTCATTTTGAATACCCTATAAAGAATGTCCAGCCTGTCAGCTGGATTTAAGGAGTGCTTCTTGCAATCGCGTGTGATCTCTGGCCATGCTGGGTTACAAGTGAAAGTTAGGAAAATATCAAGAAAACCCGCCCAACAGCATATTGCCATTGCATCTTGATAATTTTGCAAAATATACCAGTACCTCCAGTGAACATTGCTGGAAGAATTATTCTTCTTCTAGTGGATGTAGCATCAGTTTCACCTCTAATAAGTGCGTCAAACAATCCTTGATATAGATCGACCCATTATTCCTTTTGGTGCATTTGAATCCAATGAAGTCTTTGTGCTTCAATAATTGTGTAACCATCAACAATGAATTGTTGAAGTAGTCTATTGGCATGAAGCAACATGCTAACCTCATGCTCTCTTGTCATCAACCTATATGAAAAGAACTCTCCCATGCTAAGATTCTTCCTTTTCTTTGTTGTAGATAGAGTTTCTTCTCTCTGTTCAATGTCATCTCTGTAACCATCTTCACCAAAATGAAATAAAATGGGATATTGTAATGGTAAATAAGACACATGTAATTCATTGATGCATTTGAGGGAACCTGACTACTTCTCCACAATTATATCTCTGATATTGAAAGTGAAGTCTATGTCACCAACAACCAAAGTAGCAACTTCTAAAGTAGTTGGAAGATTGTGTGTACGACCATCATGATGTCTTATGCTAATCAAGCACAACTTCATTTCATTGCAATCATGTTGAATCATTCAAGAAGATGCATAACAATACTGCTTAACAAAAGGATTTATCTCATCCAACATCGTCTTGATTTCTTGAACAATGTGTGAGTTAATGGTAGATTCTTGTTGGTGTTTGATGAGGATAAGGGGAAAAAAAATATAGGCATAAAAGCATAAATTAAGTAATCAAATATGTTAAATCAAATATATGAATATCAATGTTGTAAAATTTTACCTCACAGCCTCTATCCTATTTTTAACTTCATTTTGAGTATCAAACACATACAATTGTGAGTAAACAGGCCTTCTACCTTCAGGAGGCATCAAACTACCAATCATACTTGATAGGACAAAACAGTAAGGACCATTCCCATTGTTCTTTGAGTGATCAATTTTGCCACCCATTGAAGTGAATGAAAACATGTTATTGTATTGTGTTATGTTTTCATGGAAGTTCTTGTCAAAGAACAGTGAATGTAGTAGAGGTGGGGGGAATTCAATAAAGGTAATTGCACCTTCCCTTGTAGGAAAGACATTGAAAAAGTGTTGGCAACTCTTTTCTCTGAGTCCTTCTTA
>JBAGKO010011860.1:0-11571 GCA_037177275.1 Acacia concinna | reverse complement strand
GGAAGTATCGACGTAATTTCATAGAGTCATTCGGTCTGAATGCTACATGAAGAACATAAGCCAGATGACGGAACGGGAAGACCCAGGATGTAGAAGATCATAACATGAGTGATTCGGCAGATTTGGATTCATATATATATATATCCACCCATGTGCTACTTCATTCTACGATATATAGAAGATCCGTCTCTATAGATATCATCATCTACATCCAGAAAGCCCTATGCTTTGGAAGAAGCTCGAAAAACAGTTTGGGAATTGATCAAAAGAAGAATCTACTTCAAACGATATGCCCTTAGGCACGGCCATACATAAGATAGAAATCACACTTGGAAAGGGGGGACAATTAGCTAGAGCAGCGGATGAGATAGTACCGGAGTCGTTCAAAGAGCCCTTCTTTCTATTCTGTTTTGTGCGTGTCAACTATTGATTCTATGCCATCAAAGCATGCTAACAGCAGAAAAGAAATGCAAGTACATACAACTGCGGTAATGCCGCATCATTGATAAAGAACCTTGCCATCCCCAGCTTTGTCCCCTGCAACAAGTTCATTGGCATATTCCCCTTCCCCTTCTATTCCCAAAAGCTGATTCAATAGGCTTCCTTTATTGATTCAAAAAGCTTCTTTCCCGCGACATGGACACTAAGGTTAGTTTCCATAGGGCGAAGCGGCGACCCTATTTTCTCTAGATCTAGTCTATATAATGACCGAGACCCGTACATAAGATCGTTCTAGCTTATCTCCTTCTCAGGAAGTCTGAGCTCCTTCCCATGCTAAGAGCCTTTCTAAACTCTTGAACTTAAGAGAGGCTTCTTTTCAAGCTGATGAGTAGAAATTGAGTATAAAGAAAATGACAAAAGAAATCTCACACGGAGATCAGTGTACCCATAGATCTATATGAAAAATAGATATATGAAAATTCAAAAAATTCGTTTTCAAAAACCCGGGATTTCAGAGGCGAACGACGACATAAAGGTTCCCCAAGTCATCCATGGCGGCCGGGCAAGCTCTCCGTCGAGCTGCCGATTTCCCTCCTATCCTAATGACAAAACCGGATTCAGAGGTTCTTTCTCTTAAGACGAAAACGTACGATTGCAGTCACGAAGGGTTTCCACCCTACGTCATCATTTTCATGCTTTTTCGTTAAGTAACATGAGCACCTGGGGAGACCGGAGAGCTGTTGGCGGGGCAGAAGCACTCTTAACTGGGGGGAATGCTTTCTATTCGGCCTTCGATTCGATGATGCCTGTCTCGTTGTGGTAGAATAGTACTCCACCATCCGATCTGAGTCCCGGTCGGTGACAGCGGCTGATTGCTTTTTCTTATCGGGGGTTTTTACTTTCCTTCCTGTTCCCTGTTCTGTAGAGCGGTTTATCCCTGACTATCTTAGGGGAAGATTTCTCTCTTCTCTACAAAGACACTCGGAACGCAGTTTGGTCACAGTCAATGGGAATAATACAACATGAAGACAGGACGCATTAATATTCACAAACAAAGACGATACTGAATGGGCTCCTCTGTTGCGCCGTACTGCTTGCTTTGAAACCTATTCGGATGGCGCGAGATACGATACGCTTTGCTTTCTTGTTGCGTGAAAGTGCTTGAGCGACCGTCGGGAAAGATTTTTAGCGGGGAAGGCAGCCGAGTCGTCCGTCTTATCTTAGAAATTGCCTTATTAAGGTCCCATCCGTCGTAACCCTTACATTGCATTCTAGCGAGTTTTAAGTTTTATTCTTCGTTTCATGTGGTTCCTCGGTAGGTAGGGCTTCCATTAGTATAGTACCGTGTGCTTGTGCAGGTGAAGTGAAGCTTTTGTTGATTGATTCCAGACAGGTCTCTCGAGCCTTCTTTCTCGCTCTCATCTATTTTACATAGATGATTGGTCTCGAGCGTGAAACTCCCCAGGGATTAAAAAATAAATTCGACTTTTCCCTAACGCCAATAAGAAAGGATGGTGTTTTTAGGTAAGAAACCGCGCCAAACAGGCTAATCCCGTAGCAAGAAAAAAAGAAGAATATGTTAAAGGTTTCCCGATTGAATACGAAGTTTAACATCCTGAACGAACTGCTTTCCTTAAGCTAGCGCACCGGCACCGCTCCGTGGGCTTGTCAGTTTTCACATTAATGAGACAAGTCTGGTAGAAAGAGGACGTCTCTGTCCCTTCACCTGACACCTACTGCTAGGCAGAAATCCCCGCTTTCATTGAGGGAAACTTATTGAAGTCTGAAATCTACTTTTAACTCTTTGGAATTAGACAAAGGCAGGGCAAACCGGAGCCTAATGTTTATACTATCCATGAACTGCCTGCATGAATTCCCTTTGTGAAAGGCTCAAGAGTACACTGAGTTAGGCGAGATCAAGATTGACATATTTACAAAAAATTAATTAGTATAAGTTTGTTTGAAGGTGGGTACCATGGAAGGGGTAGGTTCTCTCTGAAAGATAGACTCGGATAGGAATAGAGAATAGAAGCTGACAGCAAGCATTCTCCTCCGGGCTTAAGTAGGCTGCAGGAAAGCAGGTAAGACAATGACGAACTCGGACATGAAATGAAGTTAAGTATGGACTTTTTAACAAAAGCAGGAGTCAAGTTCCGAGCCGGAATTCTTGGGCTTCTCTCGAGAAGATAAAAAAGATCAGATGTTAATGATAGCATTGTCGACATCTGTCCCTTGAGAAAGAGTAAGATAGGCAAAAAGGCATAGAGACAACAACGGCCGCATCTCTCGATGAAAAGGCCAGCAAAGAAAAGCCCCTCTTCCTTCCCCTTCGGGCAAGCAACTTTCCTTCTTTTGCCCTCTCTCCTGCCCTTTACTTTAGGGCATGGAATTTCGGAGTGAATGAGTGCAACAAAACAAGGAAAGAAGGCTAGGAGATGACTTGTAATCGATCCGGCTGTTGGACCCAAGACCCGGCCCGGATATTTCATAACTGTTTCATTCGAAAGGCAGGCCAGGGGGATTAACGATACTATATTGGTTTCATCGCCCCCCAGCAGATCGAACAACAGATCTTTCCACTAATGGTTTCATTCTCCCATCGAGAGGATCAAAAGCGCGATAAAGAAAGATAGATTCACAGTGGGGTGACGTGCCTAAGTTCCCTAAGTTAGTTAGCGAATACGAGTTGCCTCACTTTAATGACTTCGTTGAGGAGAGACGGAGGTTCGGGAAGAGCTCGATAGGGTCGAGAAAGGGCGTAAACTCTCATAAAAGTGGAATTGGGGAATTGTAAATGGAAGTGAGTTCGACCTGGAGTGAAGCTTTGGTCCATGGATGTTAGTTACAAGAAGGAACACAAGGAGATTTTCTAATAGACAACATGTCCCTAGGAGTGGTTGGGGCGCGAGTTCGAAAGTGCAGGGATCTCGGATATGGGGGCTTTAGAACCGAATGTGGAAAACTTTCAGGCACATCCTATGTACTCTGAGCCTCAGATGCCGAAAAAGGTGTGGTCACCGAATAAGAAACCAGAGAATAGGAGGAGCAATACACGTGGGTCCAGAATTGATGCCAATGCTGAGGCTCTGTCAAGACGTAGAGATTTCAGCAACTCATAGATAATTTGAAGGAATCCATGCAGGCAAAGAAGGTGTCGAATACCGAAGCAGCCTCATCTTCTGAGAAGGCCTTAGTGCCACGTGAGGATATCAGGAATGAGGAAAACGTGGTTGATATTGCATTAGTACTACACAAGAGCTCGTTGAGGGCCCCCACTACTCTGGATCCTGCGAAGAACACAGCAGTAAAGTTGGGTACGGAGTATGCAGGGAAGGAAAATATGTTGGGTCCCTTGAATTTTAATCCGAAGAGAGCTGCGAGAGCTGCAGAGCTCAAGGGAGGTCTTTTCTTACGAAGTAAAGAAGATAAACCTCCAGACAAACATGGAAGAGTTGGGGTTATGAAGCAGGCTTTGAAGAATAAGCCAAGGTCGAAGTTAAAACCCCCGACATACATGCATTTCCAGACAAGAAGATTGAATGTGGAGGAATAGTCCACATGATGAACCAAACGGAGCTTGAGGGGCAGAGTGAAGTTACCATTTTAGGAGCAGATGCCCCTATATTAGATAATGGCTGGTAAGGGAAATGAATGAAAGAAGCTTCTCCAATACCAATAGATGTCATTTCTTTAATTCCTTTGACAGCTGAAGTTCCAGTGCCATTTGAGTAAGGAAGATTGGCCAATCTGAATGACTCCCTGTGATACTTTGAGAGCAGATGTATTTGTTGTTCCTTTCTCTAGTTTTAAACCAAAATGAGAATTCAATCACCAAGTGGATATCTCGAGAACTAAAGGTGCCAAGCCTCGGATTCGACTTGAAATGAGGATAAGGGTTCCGGCTAGATATGTATGATTCACCCGGTACCAGGTATTGGTAGTAGCGCCAGTCTCTTTTCCCTCCCTCTGTATGAGTTGAGAGGTGGAAGGGAAGTCTACTAATTAAAGATAAACCCTCGGATTATTCCTCCTTTTTTTATAAGGGCTCACATGTATAGACATGATGAGAAGGGGGATCTGACACACTAAAATCTATTAGTGAGAACCGTTGATTGAATTACTTTTCCCTCGACTGGACTTGAACTTATACTATGAAGAACAGGCGCTATCCCAATGGGTGCAGGATCTACTTCAACCAACTTAGGGCGGAGCAAACAATCAATCAAGCCATGAAGCAAGTGTAGTTGTAGTGAGCTGAGTCTGGAAACAGAGCTCTAAAACCTGATGTTCATCTACTCGTTGACTCTGATACAAAGGATTCTTTTTCTTTTATAATTATAAAGAACACAACTTGGCAATGCCTGTGCCTCCTCATATGTCTCTCGCTGCGCCCTAACGCAAGTCCAGTCATATGGTATTGACATTTACCGTAATCGGTTCGGAATCCAGAAAAAGCTCAATGAAACCGCTTACGCCCTTAATCAATCGATAAGGCAGTCGCTGCACACATACTATATGAAACCATCTCGGCATCCAGATGTGAAAGCGGAACTCGCGCTTAAGGTGCCTAAGTGGGGGAAGAAGTAAGTCTCATCCCTTAACTACGAAACCGAAACTAAGCGGCTCTTCTTCATATCGAGAAATGAAGTGAGAAGGATTTCTAGCGAGTCTTCCTTATAAACCGGGTAAATGACTTAACCAATCGAGTTGTTCACATTCAACTATGGCAATTCTTGTTAAGAGCTGAAACCAAGAGTTCAGAGCGGCCAAGCGGAATCCTAGTTTCTAAAAGCACTCATTCCAGGAGGATTCGTTAGCTAATCTTTCTACGCTTAGATCTCTCTTCTCTTATTCTATATTTCTAGGTCGAGGGAATCGGGGCAGAGAGGGTTTTTATCCCTTAAAAAGCCTTTTTCCGTTGCTCGAAGCAACCACGAGCTCTAACTTAAAGTAGGTCTAGAACCACTGAGATTAAGTTGTTTTCTATTTTCTCCAGGCTATGAAAGATCTGGGACTTCGTTCCAGGAAATCCGTATATTCTTTTAGCATATCTAGTAGGGAGAGGGGGAGACAGACAGTAAGGTATGGCGAGATCACATCTCCCGTTACTATAGTAGAGCCTGTTCGGGGAATAAGATATAGTGATGCCGACAATTCAATAACTAATCAGGAGAGTAACGTAACTCACTGAACCAAACCAGCCCCCACTGAACAAAACAAGCTTTAAATGGGGCTTATTCTCGCCTTACTGTAGAAAAATGGAGATTTTCTTTCTCGGCTTGACTAAACTTTCTTATACCCCTTTGAGAAGAGGAGGAATAGGAATTGAGAAAGAGATACTCGTGGGCCCAACCACCTATGAACCTTTTTAATAACCTTTTCCTCGCGGGAATTACATGAATAAAGAATCACCCTTTCCGTATAGCATTTCATAGACCTCTCGATTAGCCTACTAATAAAGAAAGTGAAGCACTAAGGGGTTCCGATGTCATATAACAGATCTTCCAGCAATCCCTACCTACGCAGGGAATGAATTCATACTACCATACGCTCATCCAATCACTTCTTACCTTCGGGTTAACCTATCATTAGCAAGGAAATCGGTTAATGGACATATCTCACAGGTAGCTGCTAGACTGACTAATTAAGTCTAATTGGCCTATAGGTCTTAGAGACTCTTCCTAGTGTAAGAGCAGCCTCGGAGGAACCGGCAGAATAGATCGAAACCAATCAGAGGTCCTTGGCCCATCAGGAATCGGGACAGCAGTTTCATTCCTTATCTCTAAGTAATTGGTTGTAGTACTTTGTGGATTTATACCAAATCGACCGTAGAGAGAGTTCATTAGGGTCTTGTAGACATATACCATATCATGGGTTGTGGGCTACTCTGAAAGAAACGAAAGACCTGAGACAAACTGGTTCCATCTGTCTTCAATCCGGTCATTAACAATCAGGTAAACTGAACAAAAACCAAACCTCGTGAATCTTTGCTTTTTCTAGTTCTAGAGTTCCCTCCCTTTCTACATACATGAATCAATCGACCGATACGATATAACCCTCTTTTCATCCCAAAGAATCCAATCTTCGTTGTTCAATACTGAATCGACTCGGAAGTTGTTTTCTTTTGGATCCAAAATCAATCCTTTTTAGGTCGCAACAAGGAGGGAATCCACCCAGGATGCAGATCAATGGTTAGACGACTAGCGAACATTCTATCTAAGAAATTGGTTGAATGAGGCAAAAAAGTCGGGATAGGTAGAAGGGGAAACTCTCTTTTTCCCAATCGCCCATGGCGAAAACAAAGATGGCGTAGACCCGGTCAGGTAGTTAGGGAATTCGCACTCGCTGTAACAGAACTTGATGGGCGAGCTCTTTACAGTGGGGGATTCTAGGCTGGCTAGGGATATTTATAAGCTCTATAGATTAAGGGATATTAGATAGAGGCTGGCTTAAAAGGAGCTCCCCGCAATGGGACTGCTGGAAAAGGCCTGATGAAAAAGCTTAAAAACTCATTTGCTTTTGTCCGAGAATCCGCTTGCTCGGCTCTTTTTCTTAATAAAATAGATGTCTAGCCCTTATCCTGCTAACGACGAACTTCTATATGTAACCTAGCAAGGAAAGCCTAAACAAAGCGTCACTCCTAGTAGTGCACTCACTCTCACTTCCTTTTACAGCAACCTATTAAAAAAAAAGCCGAGTCTATTTCAAGGAAATTGTCCGGTATTCACTTATATTATCTCGAGTAATCGAATCGCCCGCTTCAGGCTAGAGAGAAGAGAAAAAGAAAGAAGGCCTTGGACCACCACTCGGAAAGAATTCTTTTTTGATTTATCGACGAATTCAATTGGTTGCGGGCCGCCTTTCTATAGGATAGGCTCCCGGTCCTATTCCTGTTCAGAGAGATCTTCATTCAGGAAAGGTAAGGACTCAGAATCAAGCCATTGCCAGCCCCCTCCTCATGGAGGGACCAGACGAAGGACGCTGTGCGCTAGTCGGAACTTTCAGCGGTTGGCATGTGGAACCAATAATCCCATCTGTCCTGTCTATAGGTCTATGCCTTTCCTTAATCACTGCGTCGTTACTGACACACTATCTGACCTTGAAGGTTATGGTAAGGTTGGTACTCCTTTCTTTAGAAACGAATCCCCATTAGCTCTGAAGCTGGGAAAAAATCCGCTATGTCCCTATTCGAATTCATTCTCTCAGAAAGACCTGGCTATTACGATTGATTGCTTTATGGCTGAACAGCCTATACTCCGTTCTTTATCTCGTTGAACTTGTAGAAAGTTTCAAAAAAAGATAGATAACAGGAAGAGAGAGAGAGAAAGAAGATAGATTCATTCTCAAATATCTTAGACTGAAGAATGAAAGCGTATAAGTAAGGGAATCTCTTATCTAAGCTTCCTACTTGTATGTAATCGGACCCACTACCCCGTTACTAGGATGCAGAACATGAACAAAAGAAAGACATCAAAAGAGAGGGAAAGGAATAAAGAAGAAAAGGTAATGAAATCCAAGGAGCGTAGCGGAGCATATCTCCTAAAGGAAATGAGCTTTCATTCAAATAGTCGTTTGGCAGCATCTACTCTTTCCGAGAAACCATCCAAGCTTAGTGGAAATCATTTTCATATTGTGCCATATGAGCGGGGCGACCAGCGACAAGAGCAATCTCGGTGACCATTCCCTCACTCCCTGCCAATAAACACTCCAGCTTATCTAACGACAAGCCTCTAACAACCGAAAAGCGGTACGTACACAAGGACCAATGATCCAATTTGAGAAGCAGCTCTTTTCTCCTATTTTCCTTGGTTGGTGCCAAGGTGGAAAGGTTTTGTAAACAACAGGTTAAGAAGGATTAGTCTATAAAGTGAGCCGTTAAGCGAACTATAAAGGATAAGACAGAGTCCTAATGTTGCTTTTCTGTTCCCGATATAGGCTTCGTTCTGGTCATATAAATGCAGGTGCGTCTAGCCCTCTCGCCTAGCGGCTCCCCTTTTCTATCTATTCTTAGCTTAGCTATAAAAAAATAGAAGCCTTTTTTTACTTTTACGGATCGAGAGAATTTCATTCTTGCCTAGCAAAGGAGCTAGCATTTCTTCAGTGATCAATCTCGTTCCCCTAAAGCTAGGATTTTTTTCCTTCTCCTTCGACCCAAGCCACAAGGCAAAGGGCAAGCTGACTTAGAGGCTGAATGCCTACTTTCTGAATCAAAGAATTTACCAAAGGCTATTCATCTAGCTATCGAGTCAACCTAACGGAGAACTCTAACTGAACTTTCAAGCTTTCTTTTTATTCTGTCAATAAGTGCCACCGATTTTCTCTTTTCAAAAAGAAGTGGTGAAGTGCTTGAGACTTCTCTAAAGAGAGGAGAGTTGACTGGCAAAAAGCAGATCTTGGCTTAGGGCTTAGACTGACTTCCTTGACTGATAGCTTGAAGCCTAAGACGGATATCTTCAATAGTGGAATTACCTGATCTGAATTCAATAGTTTAATTTCCATATGGTATGATAGTCACCCTTTTCTCACTACTCCCCTTTTCGAGGGAAGGGATGAGCTATGACTCAAGCTATCGAGAAGGGATCTAATCCAGATCTTCTCTCCAATGCCTCCTTTCTTGCCCGTGTAGTTTTGTTTCCACGTTTGTGGTATCCGGAAGTCAACTAGTTTCTATATGTAAGAGTTGGAAGATATAGGGCCGAGGCTGAGAAATCTAAGTAAACTAATCCATTTCGTAAGAGGAAATCTGCAACGTTCATTAAGAATTCATCTGTCTGATCCTTCCTTCCAGAGTGCTCCGCGGAAAGTCGAGTTCCCTAGCCCGTTGGGGACAGTGTGTCATGGATTCCCAGGGGCGAACCCTTTTTCTTTGATAACTGAATAGTTCTATGGTCGTTGGATGCAAAACTCTAAACTAAAGTAGTAGTTCCCGTTCAGTGATTGCCACGATTCTTCCTTTTACTAAATCATATCTCCTCAACCCTCATCCTGCCTGAGTTGGCAAAGGAGAAGGAGCCCTGCAAGGATAGCTATTCTTCCTTTGCTACCGGGCATGAACTTCCAAAACAACCTTGGCCTGGTCTCGACTCCCCCTGGCTAAGTACTTTCAATCTAGCAGGCTAGCTGCCTGTGCCGCCCCTAAATCTTGGACATTTTGGCGCAGGTTGGAGCCCCTTCATGAAATCGAAGAGCCGGTCCTCTTCCGTCATACCAAAAATGTCCAGGGAGAACTACGAAAGATGGCCTTCACATACTCGCCTCTTTGCTTCAGGCTCATCAACATGGCGGACCACAACCGGGCAGGAAAACCCTCCATTCTGCCTGAAACTCGTCCACAAAGGAAATCTAATTGCAATTCACGCTCCGCCTTCTTTACTTTGGTCCGCCACCAGAACCATCAAGATAGATCCGTATTCACCGACGCCTCCTCGGACGTAGTCCGACAAGCCGTTCCATATCCCAAAAGTCTTCAATCTTAGCATCTCGGGTGCCAACGAATGCCTTTGATTTCGCTTGATTCGAACCATCTACGTCGAGCCACTGCTTACGGCCTTCTTTAGTATGGTGACCTCGCCCCTATTCTCTAAAGCTTGCCACCCCTAACTATTAGTAGAAACACTTCCACGACCCCCTGTCCTTTCATCATGGTCCGCCTAACCAGCCCATCTTTATCCAGAGAAGCAACCGCTCGCTCGAAGTCTGTCCCGTCAGTTGTGTAACACACTCCGCTCCCGTCGAGCCGCACTAGCCTACGGGTTCTTCCCACTAGCGCCTATCCAATATCCGATTCAAAAAGAGCTTGGATTGCTGCTTTTCCTCTCTCTGTATAAAGTAAGTCCCAGTGTTGGGCAGAGCTCAAACTCAAAGGACCCTTTCGCCTTCAGCACCTTTATGAGATACTATGTGCGGACCGACTCTCCTTTTGGGGAAGCGCGCATGCAGGTGCAGGAAGGATTCCGCACAGCAGACAATGAATCTATGGGTCCGTCCCATGCGAGGACCCGTGCTTCAAAAAACGAGGTGATAGCAATCCTAGGCGGAGGGGAGAGCGTAGATCCCCTTTACCAGGGGGGATGAGACAGAGTTTACTCCAACGGCCTCTCGGTAGAAGATTGGGGAAATCCCAGTGCGAAACCCGCGGTTCTTTAAGTAAGCATCTCGTCTTTCCGGATCATGACCTTTTGATCACCTTGATCTGACTTGGGATTTTTCTTTCGCCTCTTGGAGAATGCTGACCATTGCCAGATATAGAGAAGAGAACCTATCTTTCAAGTCAGTTAATTAGAAAAATGCTGTTTTGAATTATCTTAGGTGATGTTCGAAACCGCTGATGTTTCAATCTTGTCTGAGTAGTGGCTTAGTCCTGTAACCTCTGTGTTCCCGGAGTTCGAACCCTAGAGATGCCGAATGCGGATCTTGTTAATTGGAAGACTCACGCGGGACGACATGTTACAAGGAGTCGCTAACCTAGCCTTGTCCAGTAAGACACTAGGCAGAATCATCCAATGGACCATCAAAGCAATACAACGTGCCGGATTGACTCCGTTTTTTGAACGTGGAATTCAAAGAAATCGGGTGGAAGAAGCCCACTTACCCACTCCCCTTCCCTCCCATTGCTAGGAGCCTCAACCTCTTGACATGTCAAGAAGACTACAACCGATAGTAGATCACCTTTTGTTTTGCTTAAAAAAAAGGCCCGCCCATCTCATATATATGATAAAGGAAGCAGACTCTTTTTAGCGATTTTTTGCTTTTCTTTGTGGTACCCCTAAGAGACCTTTTTCCTTTCCTTGTATTGTCTTAAATTGCAATAAAAGCTAAAGCACTTTCTTTTAAGAATGTATCTGGTTCCATCTTTCTTTCGTTAGTTAAGCCACCTTTTTCTAAAAAGGATTGTAGTAATTCTGGTTTAACACTATTTGGAATAGCTCTCTCATATTGAGAAATTCTGTCTAGTGGCATTTGATCACAGAATCCATTGACAGCTGCATAAATGACTAGAATTTGTTTTTCAATTGGCAGTGGTGCATATTGTGGTTGTTTCGGTACTTCTGTCAGCCTTGCACCTCTATTGAGTAATGCCTGAGTCGCAGCATCAAGGTCTGACCCAAATTGAGCAAAGGCGGCCACTTC
>JBAGKO010011840.1:0-11571 GCA_037177275.1 Acacia concinna | reverse complement strand
AATCTTATTGGAACTGTCCAGTTCATCCTTCGGAACCATATCACATCCCGGATCTGATGAAATAGGATGAATTGAGATGGTATTTTGTAAATACATAATCATCTTAAATATATTGACTATTTCTTTATTTTTTGATTGCTTGGAAAGAATAAAAGAAACATCTTATTTTTTCTTCAAAAATTTCTAATCTCTAGTGAACCTCTCAATAGGATTTGAACCCATATGAAGTTTTAACCATCTTTTAGAGAAAAAAGAATTGATGGATCTTGTAGGATTTCCAAAAAATTCTTCAATTTCTTCCAGAAGCAGATAATTATTCATCTGCTTCTTAAGTTCTGTGAATAGCTGGGAAATTGAGGAATATCCAAAAAGGAATTTAGGGAATAGCTCTGATTCTATCTCTATTCGTTCCATTTGAAGAAAGGAAGGATCCCAACAAAGAATCAATCTTTTTTTTAGTTGTTGAATCTCTCTTTGATTCATCAGTGTGATATTCTGAATCCTCATTACTAATTGAATCAAAATGATCTCTAGATTGATAAGAAGATCCTTTCAATTAGCTAGAATATGTTATTTGAATGAAACTAGATCTTGTGGAATCATATTCAATATTTGACGATATGTTCCGTGCCTTGCTAAAAAACCGATCCTTGTTTACTAACCACACATTGTCTAACCCTCGATATGTTCCTCAAAAAATCTAATTTGTGCGGATTCTTCCCTCAACTAACGAAGAGATCTTGGCAAAATTGCCACATATGAAATTGAGCACAATTTTGCAAAGAAAAAGCCCACTTGTTTCTCAAGAAGAGATGAGAAACATTCTCAATATCATTTGATTGGATAGTTGACCCAACTCCTTGTTGTTTGAAGAAACCCTCCACTTCAATTGGTATTTTTTCATGAAAAGCAAACATGAGATAATAAATCTAGTATTTTACAAAGATTTTGAATAGCTGTCTCGAGTTCAAGTTGATTATGTTTCGGCTCTTCCTTAGAGAAAGACGATCAAACAATTCCCAATCATGGTCCTTGCAGATTGGATCATCCATATAATATACAAAAAGAAACTCCATATATTTGATATCTTTCTCTTTGAATGAGATCTCAATTACAGCGACAGTTTCATTAGATATATTACAACAAGAATCCCTCTGTTGTCCGATCCAGTTCCTCCACCACCATGAACCCCAGTAAGATTTATGTATGATACACTTTTTAGTTATTGGCAGAACCCAAGTACTCTCTTTCGAATCCAGGAAAGAGCTCTCAAAGATCTTTTTTTCTTTTGGAAAATATAAGAGTGAGACAATCAACATATTGATATGGGAAGACTTAAAAGATTCTTCCAATGTATCATTTTTGGGTCTAATGGAATTCATAAGTATAGGAAGAAGCACTGTCAAATAGAGATTTTTTCTTTTGACCATCTTTCAATTGTTAATACGATATATAAGGATCGTTACTACAAAGAGTACTACACCCTTAATCCTGAAATATCAATTGCTTGTTGAACCTTGTAAATTGTGTGAAAGTAGGATACTCCAAATTCAGGTGTCTAAGAGTTTTATAAAACACTCTTGATGATAACAAATGTGAATGAAAGATCCCATTGAATTGGATTTGGTCCATGAATCTAAGAAATAGTGAGAATTCTTAATCTCTCTCAATTTAAAAATCTAGGATTTGAATTGATGTCCTTTCATTGAGTCCTCCTAAATTGCAATGATTTATCATAAAGATTTCATTTCAATTAGAATTTGGTTATTCACCATGTACGAGGATTTCTACTAAACATCCATAGTTGAATGGTCAAAGTGCCCGACTTATAATTAGTGAATTCGTAGGTTCAATTCCTATTGGATGCACGCTAATAGGACCCTCCAATAAGTCTATTGGAATAGGCTCTATATCAATGGAATCTCATCATCCATACAATATGAATTGGTGTAGTATATTCATATCATAACATATGAATAGTAAGAATTAGCATTCTTATTGAGACTAGAACTCAGGGAAGAAAATAGATTTATGAATGGAATCAAACTTGCAATATTTATAGATAAAAGTATTCAGTTATTGGGGAAAAATCAATATACTTTTAATGTTGAATTTATATAAACTAGGACAGAAATAAAGCATTGGGTCGAACTCTTCTTAAGTGTCAAGGCAATAATTATGAATAGTCATAAACTCTTAGTAAAGGGTAGAAGAATGGGGTCTATTATGGGACATACAATGCATTATAGACGTATAATCATTACGCTTCAACTGGGTTATTCTATTCCATCTCTTAGAAAGAAAAGAACTTAAATCAAAATACTTAATATCATGGTGATACATTTATACAAAACTTCTACCCCAAGCACATGCAATGGAGCCATAGACAGTCAAGTGAAAGTCCAATCCATGAAATAATTTGATCTATGGACAATGTTGTTGTGATATCAATACTTAAGAAACACAATCATCGTAAATTATCACATTTCATTATCAATTCACAAGTTATCAAGAGAATCTTTCCAATCTCATAAATCAACACCAAATTCACATAATATTATATCACTATTCATTCCTCAATAAAAATAAGTCATACCAAACAATTTCAATAATAAAATAAATTCATAGTTCATATCACGAGCAATTTGAAAATTTATATTTGTTTACCTCTCGCCAAAACAAAATTTACCACAAAGCTTCTAATCCAAGAGCTCAATCACAAGCCATAATCAATCTACAACAGTTAATTACTACACATTAATAACACTTTAAGTTTTTAAAATGATCAACTTAATTAAATGAATTTAAAGTTTGGAACTAATTACCCAAAAATTTCAATTTCACTCTAGAATCCCACTTATTTATTTTAATATGAATTCAAATATTTTTCTTAACCCAAACAACTCATTTGGCACATTAATTATCATTACTTGAACAAAATCCCCAATTTAAGATTTAGGGTTTCAAGCTTGAAAATTTTTAAATTACAATTCTCCACAATTTAAACCGATTAAAACTTCAATAATACCACCAATAGAAGTTGGCACAAATGGGTAGGCATCTGCGTCACACCCATCTGTTCCTGAGTTCGATCCTAGAGAGCAGAAGGTGTAGAGAATTTCTGTTGGGAGCTCTCTCCCCAGGGGCACCTCAAATAGGTGGTTACCTTTTGGACCTATTCGATTGGGGGCGCCTAGACTAGTTGGTTCATGGGCTCACTAGATCTAGGAGCTTAGATTACGGCTAGATACTAGGACTAGGTGGGTTCGTGGACCAAAGGTCTACCATAAAAAAAAACTTCAATAATACAACTATCAATCTAAATAACTCATTTTCCCCAAAATTACTTGATAAAAAAAAATAATATATAGAAGTATTTATGGATTGCTTTTTAAGAAACTAATCATAAAATATTGCAAAAACCAAATGACAAAACTAAAATGATTAAAGTTAGTTATTAACTTTCATCTACAATCCTATCGACATCTATTGACAAAACTCAAAACTTGTCTAAATCCCTATCCCCAAAATATTCTCCAATCAATATAAAATTACTACCATATGAAAGAGAAAATTATTTAGAACATTTTTCATGAAGGAATTTTTGTGAGAAGAGGTGATTTTACCTATTAAAATGATCCCTAAAGATTGCCTTAGATTTGATAATGGATACCGCTTATGGAGCTCCCTAGTGCCTCTTCTCTTTGCTGTAGCAATATAAAACAAAGAAGTGGGTATATATATAAAACTTTTAATTTCTTTCTTTTTTTCTTCTCTATTGTATGTATATTATTTTATTTTCATTTTTTACAACCATAATAATAAAATTTTATTAAATCAAAATTTATCTTTTAAATAAACCTTTTTTAATTACCACATAAATATACTTGTCATGACTAATTATCTTTTAATTATTACTAAAATATAATATAAAAATTCATATTTTACAACAATAGTATTCACTAAAGAGTTTCTTGTAACCCATGAATATTGTTTCTTCCACAGGGTAGCATTAGCTGGTGTCATCTACTACCTATCATGTGTATTATATCAAGAATGACCTTGATTAGATCTTTTATTTGATAATGATAAAGAAGCTAGAGAAATTAGGAACTTGGTGACTTATACGGTAGAGCTCCTAAGGGAGTTCAATTCATTTGACTTTTTTCATTGCTTAAGTAAATCTATATGCAAGGTCCTCAGAAAAAAGTTACACATAATTTACCTCTGCTAATTTCTTTTTCAATTGTTTAATTGTTGAACCGAGTAGCTCATAATAGCATGACGATTGCAGAATAATAGAAAGCATTCCCCTGAATTAGAAACTTTGTAATGCACCTTTAGTATGTGTAGAAATGTAATTTAGGAGACTGATTGAGAATACTAAATAAATCCTTGGAAAGGATTTATGCAATAATTTGACGTAATTTGGTTGAGTTTGCACAACATCAGCCTCATAGTTGTTGTATGTGAGTTTGCTATTTTCATAAGTTGCTTTTATATTACAAGACAGGGATCATATGTCCATCCATATGTATTCTCTAGTTTTTGGATAGATACTTTTGAGACAATCTCACATTTCTTTAACAAAGGTGGAAAAGGAAAGGAAGGTGCAATTATTTAGTTAGTGAAAGATCAATGACATACCACCTTATTTTGGCCAAAAAGGACATACCATCTTATTATTCATATAATCATATTAATTACTACCCTAGTGATTCTTGAAAAATGTTAAATATAACCTCATTAATATTTCACAATGCTTCCAAAGGGATCCTTATAGGAAATACCACAAGTTCTTATTTTTCAAAGTTTTGTTTACAACATCAAATACTTGAGACAATCACTGAGCAACTAAAGGATTTGTTTGAAGTAATTGTAGGAACAAAATAAAGGAATAAGATTGTGGTTTCATATTTGATTAGGAAAAAAATCAAGACGGGACAATCCAATTTCAAAAAATATCCATATTGAATAAGTGATTTGATGCATTATAATCTCATATGCAAAAGAGTTCTTCTCAAGATGTGCACACTATTCATGCTACCCTAATTGTTTGTGACCAATGCAATAATGTCCATTACTCATAGACATAGAATTGTAGATGGAGAAATCATCCAAATTTCTAATGGACTTGAGGGAAAAATTGAGTCAACCTTCATCCTCTGGTGTGAAGACCATTCCTTTACCTGGTTTTTCAAATGCAATCAAGGAAAATTCCTATGAAGGAGGAGGAATCTAACATGGAAAAGATGCTAGCCCAAATATTGGCTAAGCTAGAATCTCAAAGGGATTGAGACCAAAACCACATTCTCTCTCTCCATGATACCACTGTTAAAAATCTTAAAGTGTAAGTGGGGCAAATAACATCAGAAATGAATACTACGTCAAAAAGTGGTTTTCTAATGACATCATTCCTAATCCTAAGTAGAAGGGAAATGCGGACTGCAATGTTATTAGCTTTAGAAGTGGCAAAGTGTTGCCAAATGTTCCTAGCTCAAGTTAGCCAAGTCCAAAGAAGAATTACCAAGTAGTTGTGGAAGTCAAAAATGAAAAAGCTTTGGATGAAGAAATAGGAGTGAAAGAGGAAGACAATATAAAATGGAAGCAAGTTGAAGAAAGCCTCAACTACTTGGTCTAAGGCAAGAAAGATCAAGAGATGAATGATAAGAAGAAAAGAAAGACCTTTACCCCTACTATGATACCTCCATTACCTTTTCCTCTAAGGTTTAAGAAGGAGGAAGATGCTCAAGTCAATAAGTTTGTGAACATGTTCAAGAAAATTCATGTGAACATTCCTTTTGCTGAAGCTTTGGAGAGCATGCTAAATATGCTAAGTTCCTCAAAGATGTTTTGTCCAAGAAGCGGCGATTCAATGAATTTGAGATTGGGACTAATTTCAATGGTAATGCTATTTGTGATCTAGGTGCAAGCATTAACTTGATGCCTCTTGTTGTTTTTAACCAATTCGGTTTAAGAGAGCTAACTGTCATGGACTTGTCTGACATAACGCCTACTATGGTTACTCTTCTCTTTATGGATAGGAGCACTTCTAGACTTAGAGTGATAGTTGAAGATGTCCTAGTTAAAGTAGATAAGTTCTGCTTCCTAGCATATTTTATTGTCCTTGATTATGAAGTTGATTGGAAAATTCCTCTCATCTTTGGGTGTCCATTATTGGCCATTACATGGACTCTCATTGATGTAGAGGAGGGTGAGATTACTTTGAGGTTGATGATTAGAAAGTGATATTCAAAATGCCTAAAGCTTTGAAGTTTCATGATGATTCAGCTCAATGTTCCTTTGTTGATATATTGGATTCAATTATTCCTTAAGAAGCATATGCCTCTATGATCAAAGACTCTTTAGAGGCATTAATGATTGGAGAGAGGAGCTTTGAGGAGGTGATGAACAAGAAGTTGAAGAGCTATATTGTATGGAAGCATTTCCTCACTCACGAAATACTTTCGTGAGAGCGTAATATGAACAAAAAGCAATCATGGAATAAGGAGGCATTTATGTTAGGTTGAATTAGAGAAACCCAGATACATGTGCAAATGAAGCATATGACTTGTGCAGCCAAAGTATGTTGAAGAAACTTCTTGGATCTTGCTATGAAAGATGATTCATGGAGAAAAAAGTGCGTTGGTGATACTAGGAAGGCTTCCAATGGGGAAGGAAGAGGAGATGAAAACAATATTAAAAATAGAGATTATTATTATTATTATTATTATTATTATAAACTGTGAATTTATTTGAAAATTTGACTAATAAAGCAGCCAAATAGACTAAAACAATGCAATTTTGAAGAGTTAACATATTCTGTTAAATGAGATTAACGGTGTTAGAATTAAAAGACTAAAATTTTATTTTATTAAGGGGCCAAAATAATACTTAATATAAATATAAAAGATCAAATATACACTTTAGTCTTTAGCTAAGGGTTGGAGGGGAGGGGAGGGGAGGGCAAATGATCACTTCCCCCATTTGGTTAAAAATTTTGGAGGGGTGAGAACCTCTAACTTTCCTTCTCCTCCCCTCCAACATTCACATTTTGGCTCCCTTCTAAATTTGGTGGTTTTGGAGGGGAGCTAAAATTTTAGATCATTATATTCTTGTAATATATGTGATATTTTAATAATGTTCTTGTGAAAAATATTATAATAAATAAAAATAATATTATGATTAAAATATATTTATAAAATAAAAAACATTATAAAAATTATTATAATTTTAATATATTATTAAAAAATAATTTAAATAAAAAATTATTATTACTACTTAAGTATATTTTTATTATTAAAAATATTATTATGATATAATTTTTTTAAAAATATTTTTAAATATTAAAATAGTATTATAAAAATAATTCAAAATAAAAATATATTTTATCAATAAAATATATTATAATTATAAAATATGTGAATAATAATATTATTAAAATATATTTATAAAATAAAAGTATATTACTGAAATTATTAAAATTTAAAAAATATTATTAAAAATAATTTAAATAAAAAATTATTATTATAACTAGAATATATTATTAATATTAGTATTAAAATAATTTAAGTAAAAGTATATTTTTTATCAATAAAAAATATTATTATGGCATAAAGTTTTTTAAAAATTATATTTTTAAAAATTAAAATATTATTATAAAATTATTTAAATAAAAATATATATTCATAAATAAAAAATAGTATAATTTTATATACAAATATAATTATAATGAAAGAAATATTATTTTTATTTTATTTAAAAAATATATAATATTAATATTAAAATTATATTATAATGACATTAATTTAAAATAAAAATGTATTATCACAAGTAAACAAATACTTTTATAGTTAGGGTAAAATGGTAAATTATTATCATTCTTCCCTTCTAATCCCCAATTAAACTAAATAAGGTATTATTAAAAACTCTTCACCTCTTCTTCATTCCAATTAAATCAAATAAAGGAATACCTTATCCTTTTCATCCATTCCCTCCCCTCCCCTCCAACCCTTCTCTTCAAACTAAACAGGCCTAAAAAAAATTAGAATGCATAGGTTGTATGGTCACTTTTATTTTGCTTCATGATCCACGTCACATCCTTCTCAGCCACTACATTCAAGTACTCCCGCCCCCGGGGTCAAAACCTCTGGATCATTTAGAGAAAAGTTGAAACGAATTCATAGTGTTGGCCCAACAAGCTCTCTTGGGTCGTCAAATGTAATTCTTGAGTGCTTAACCCATAGTGGTGACCTCTTTAATGGAGAATGGGAGCAGTGCATTCCCAACTCTTTCTTATTTAACAATAACCCTTACTTGATATTCTTGTACTTGTTCGTGATAGATGGTTTGCTTCAAGTTGTAGACTCTTTGATTTTGAATTAGAAAAATAGACGCTAACAGCTTGATGTTACCAGTGAAATTCATTCAAAGGTTAATGTGTAATTTTATTCTGAATATTTTTACTTAAGAGTAATATTATTTCAAAAGTTTATTCATGTTTAATGTGACCCTGAAAGTTTCAAATGTAATAATGTTATTCTATACCAATATACTATTAAAAAATTAACTTGATTGTATAGTTGCGAAAACGGGCTAGCCCGTTTAAACACTATTCCTTAAAAAAAGTCTAAAAATTGAGGCCTGACCCAATTAAGGTCAGGCTTCGGGGCGGCCCACAGGCTTTAGGCTCATTTAACGTATTTGATCTTTTTTATGTATTTTTTATATATATAAATAATAATACCTAAGTCAAAATATAAATATTATCAATACTAAGTTAAAATGCTAGACAATATCCATATTTAACAAAAGTACAAACCAATGAAATATAATCTAAAAGCTAAAAATTAAAGTCTAGTCTATTATTAAATACTAAGAAGAGATAGAGTCATAAATTATTGAAGCATAAACTAAATACTAAAAACTAAACAATATGAATAATATTATCATGTTTTTCTCCTTCTCTATGACTGCCGTCACTTTGAACATCATCCACAACATTTGATTAAGTTTACTATGAATAGACTCCTCTTCAGCTTCAAGGGCAAATAAACATAAACATAAAATCTAAAAAGTCAAAAACTAATGTCCACAATCTAATAATTAACTAGATAAAGTCAAGTTATAAACCAAAAACTAAATACTATAATCTGAATAATATGAATAACATTATCATTTTGTTCACCAAGACAATCATTACTTTTAATATCATTTATGAGTCTGAAAAATGTGGTCATCTTTGAGGCCAGTCCATTTCATTATGGGTCACGGGCTAACCCACAGGCTTCAAGCTTATTTGCTATTTTTTTTGTTTTTTTATCTATTTGAACACTAAAATACCTAATTTAAAACATAAATATTATTAAATTTAAGTTAAAATATCAAATATTGTTTATATTTAACAAAAATACAAAGATTAAGTCTAAAAACTACAATCAAATAATATAAATAACACCATCATTTTTTTTCCTCCATGTCTATCTTCAAGAGATAGGGACTCAACCTTCATATTTTTCAACTTGTGTTATTAGTTTTTTTTTTTCGTTTTCTTATAGTTTGCATAACATTTAGACCTCCTCAAATACAATTAAACAAATTGTTCTCTTTGCTTATCAAAACTAAATTAAAACATCAAATATTGTCTATGTTTACGAAAAAAAACATACACGAAGTCCCAAAACTAATGTTTACAATCAAATAAATAATTAAATAAATACATAAACTATAAACTAAACACTAAACAATATGAATAATATTATCATTTTAATTTTCTTCATGTCTATTATTATCACTATCATCTTCTATCAAATTATTTTTTAAAAAATATAAATAGGCCGGCCTATGACCTTGTTGGTCTATCTCATTTAAGCCCGCCGCCCTACAGGGCCAATCTGTTTAAATCTAAGTCCATTTTTAGACTATACATTATAAGCTCGACCAATGACGGGCTTTGGTTTAAAAGAGCCGGCCCGACTGGCTTGACCCGATTTCCCATGTCTAGTTGATTGTTGACGTTAAGAATTAACTTTTTTATGATAAATGACAACATTGCTCCACTTTAACACTTTCAAGGCAACATTGAACCAAAAAAATTTCTAACATAATTCTTGATTTAAATACATCCTTCTTTAATTCATTAACACAAGTTTTTTTTTTTTTTTAATTGTTCTACATCGGATATGCACAAAACAAACAACGGTGATGGGATTCTCGCCCTACATGTATCCCTCCTTAATTCACAAGACCTATTTAGTACTGTATCATGTGAACGAGTACACAAACATTCTTCAGATATCTAAACACACACACACACACATCATATATATACACACATATAAACGTGTACACACACACACACACATATTTATGTTAATTCACATCACCATCAATATGAAAAGTGTAACAACCAGATTCTGAATACTGATTTAACAAGTTAAATTGGCTCAAAAGTAGAAAATATGAAAGTTTAGGGGTAAAAAGCATGATTAATAAGAGAAGATATCTGGTGAAAGCATGACTGATAAAAATGCCTTAAAATTGTAGAAAATTCCTAAAAAATATAAAATATATTCTTAAAGTATAATTGAAGGCTAGAGATATCATTTACAGTTATAATTCCTCAAAAATGAATTATTTGGCTATAAAGCCAATATTTGGATAAAATCATGAGAACAAGGAGAAAATTATTATAAAAATTATGCCAAGGCCTGGAAAATTAAGTAAAAATTATGAATTATTATTTTGGGCATTTGTGAAGTTTATGAAAAGGTTTATTTACCCAAAAAGTAGGTGATTTCTCCCAAAACTTTAAGGGAAAATAGTTATAGTTTTTTGTTCCGCTTGAAAATCTTGGATAAATTATTTTGAGATAAAGAAGATAATAAATAAGGCAAAAAACCATTGTAAATTATTAATAATTAATTTTTTGAAATTTAAGTAACAAAAGAGATAGAGTAAAATGGATAATTCACTAGCCCAAGTGTAAAAATAATAGAAAAATATCACTTAGGTCCTGAGGACTTGAAAAAAAATATCAAAAAGTCTTATTGTAAGATCCTCTGTAAAAAAGCTATAATTGTAGATTTCTCTATCAAAAAAGTTCCTAGGAACCTTAATAATATAAATTCTAAATGTGCACTTAACTTATTAACAAGTTTACATGATTATATTTGTTGGAACATGTATGTGTGTGTCAAAGAGAACAAAATAGTCCCACATTGCTTGGGAGAGAGAGAACAAGGGTTTATAATGCTTCTTGAAATGATAGGCTTGTAAAGGGTCCAATGGGAGACGTGGGCTCGCGTTCACACCATTGGGCCTCCAATGGGAAAGCGTAGTTGAAATCCGTCGATTTCCCCTTGCACGCGAGTAAATATAGATTGAGCACTTTTTATCAAAATATTTTTTGGAAAAATTCAAAATTATTTTTATTTAAATTGGCTTACCAGAATCGTCCAAGATTTGAAGGTTACTGATCAAATCATATTTTTATAAGATTTTTCTTACCATATTTAGACAATTAATCACAAATTTTGGACTTAATTGCATTTATTGTGAGTGATTGTGATT
>JBAGKO010011830.1:0-11572 GCA_037177275.1 Acacia concinna | reverse complement strand
TATGAGATGACCCTTGAGCCAGTTTGGGAAAACCCGTTTGCTGATATCAAGTAATTGCTACATCCCATATTTCTTCTATCACAGTTATTCTTATAGTCTAAGGATCTTGAAGATTGTAGCTTTTTTGTTGTCTTGTGTAATCAAAGGTTTTCATTTCATTATTTTGGCAATACTTGATGCATTCAAATGATCAAATTGATCAGCCTTGTATAGTTGTTTGTGATGAAATTCACAGATTAATATCAGATTCTTTTCATGTACAAATACAATCTTATCGTCTGAAGATCTTCTTGAAGATCATAGAAGATCATAGTTTTTTTGTTGTCTTGTGGAATCGAAGTTTTTCATTTCATTCATTTGGTAATACTTGATCCATTCAAATTGATCAGCCTTGTTATGTCGTTGTAGTGAAATTCATTGAATAATATCAGATCCTTTTTTAATGTTCTCTACTCTTCAGAAATCCTATCGCACACTTGATATTAAAGTTTCTTGCTATACAATCTTTTTTTGGGTTCTTGTGGGCCGCTTAATCTGCTGAGACGAAAGGAAAGGCTAACATATATGACAGGTTTAAGTTTCTTGCTGTGTAACCTGAAGGCCTCTCTACATGTGTTAATCTTATATCTCACTTCTTATACTTAGTTTGGTCTTCGTTATGTGGACTTGATTCTTCTTTATTCCTTCCGTGAATAAGAGGAGAGATTCTTACTTGTGTCTTATGAATTCTTACTCTTATATGAGTCATTGTTTTGTGTTTCTCATACATGAAGATATAGTTTATTTGCTATTATAGTTTAGATGTATATAAATGAGTTTGGCGGCTTCCAAATTTTCAACTTTCCACATCATCAGATGTTCAGTTTTAAAAGATACATGTAATCACTGCTATACAAATTGTTTGGGTTTTGTTGTCCATTTAGACATGTTGGAAGGAAAGGTGAACGAGACTGACTTAAAGTAATTTGGAAGAATGAGCTTTCTTTCAGACTTAATTAAAGTGAGAGTGAGTGTGAAGTATGGCATAAAGACCTTTCTACTCTGTTTCCCAAACATTTTTAGATTCCATTACTGTTAGTTGTTCTCGAACTCTCATTTTTGTGTGGCTGACTTCCTTTGAGAACTTTTGGTAGGAATGATTCCACAAAAAGCTAGAATTGAAATATTGAATGCTTCTTTTTTTTCAAGGTTTGCATTAATTCTTTTTTTGAAGGTTTGCTTTAATTGCTGGTTACTGATATAGGTGGAAAAACAACTTCATTTTTACTGTATGTATTAGCAGAGGTTCAGTTTTAATGGATGAATGCATAATTTAGTTGCTCCTATATTTGGATTTTGTCTTCCAGTTAATATACTAAGGTTCTATATCCTATAAGTGGGAATGAAAATTATTTATGCTTCTTGTTTTGCTCATTTATTTTATCTGATAAGAGAAATAAATTAATTCAAAGTCAGTTGACACTAACAACTACTACAGGTATCAAGCAATGATATTTTTGTGATAAATGCTTGTGTTTGGAGAATAAATATAATTTATTTTAAAATAGTTTAATGCTTCTATTGTGGATTAATTTTTGGTATTGGCACTACTTTTGATAACATAAATTTCAAAAGTCACCAAAATCATTAGTTTAAGAATGCTAACTAAAACTTCAATCTTTTTAAGATTGATTTACCTTTGTTCCTGCTCATTCTCATCTGATTTTAATTTTTTGTGATTTGAATAAAAATTAAAATTGGTTTCATATTATAAAATTGTTCATTCCGGTCCCTTTGATGAAATAAAATAAGCTAATAATGTAAAGGAAAAATTCAATGGAAAAATCATCTCTTGGCTTTTTTTTTTTTTTTAATTTGAACGAATATTACTTGGCATTAGTCTCAAGTTCCTATGTGAAGGATATATTTGGCAAAACAAAATGTAAAGGATACATAATTCACCGTTTAATTTGTTATCATATCCTTCCAATTTTATCAATAATGACGAATATTATATGTACATCACACGTGAATCGAATCATACTTTAAAATATTCACATTCCCAGCAAATGTCTAAATGGCCTAATTATTTGTTTTTGTGACTCATTTTAATATTTTTTTATTTTGATGAAATATTTTTAACTTTTCAAACATATCAAATATTGTTATTTTCATCACCACCATGTAAACAGAGCAATTTTACGTTGACTATTATCCTAATTAATTTTGACTGTTAATAACTAAATATGTTAAACTAACAGTCCACATGTCATTCATGTCATTTTTGTTAACATCTAAATTTGTCTTAAAAGTCTCCCTTTATTTTTTTATAAATGCTCTTATTTGTCTTACAAAAGCCCTTATTTATCATGTTAATGACCAAAATGCTCTAGTTAAATTATAAGGAGAAGGTTATAAAATAGCGATCAACTTATACTAACAGGCTATTTGGTATGCGGGGAGGGGAAATAAAAAATTTATGAGTTGAATTTAAAAAGAATTGGAGAATTAGAGTTGCAAAATTTTAAGAAAGAAAATATATATCAAAAGTATAACAAAAAATTAAAAATTCAACTCTTAAGAACTTTCTTTCCCCTCTCTTTCCCTCCAAATCTTTTATACCAAACAAGCCAAAAAAGTGTAAAAATAACTTCTTCTTTTTGGGAAACAAAAGTAACTATAAATATTGTAATAGAGTATACAAGTTATTATGATGCTGATGATCCTAAATGTTAGCCATAGTGAGTTTTTTAATGGGGGAATTTCAGAAAAATACTTTCTGAAATTTAAAATGTCAAATCAATAATTTTTCATAAAATTAAATTGTAAAATTCTTTACTTTTATGGGTAACAGGATTGATTTAAGATTTTAAATTTCAAAAGGTATTTAAATAAAATTATCCCTTTTTTAATTAAAGGTTAAAGTGTTAAAATAGCAACCATGAATCACAGCACATTTAACATTTAAAGTTTACATGGCCAACATTAAAGACCCTAGGAGATTAATTACTTCTATGCCTACAACAAAGTGTTAGAATAGCTACTATCTTGTATCAAAAGTATAAAATAACCATAATTTTTTAAGTGTAAAAGTAATTAAAATGTGACTTCTCGAACATTAATTAATTCATAAGTTTTTCTATTATTTGTGCCAGCTAGAGTTTGAATGCATTTTAACTATGAGATGACCACACAATATATGTACTTTTAAGACCAATAAATCATGTTGGAGATTCCAACATTTTAAGTTGGGGTGACAAGTTTCTTTTTCACTAGAATAAAAAAAATGACTTCTTTAATATTAATTCATAAGTTTTTTCCTACTTTTATTATTTTAATCCTCAAATTGATAACATACTCATAAAATAAAACTTAAAAGAAAAACTTATGAACTAATGTTTAAGAATTTTTACTTTTTAGTTACTTTTGCACCCAGAACAAAGTTAATAGTTATTTTTCTACTTTTATTATAAGTTATTAGTTATTTGAAGACTTTAACTCTTTATTAAAAAGCTTACACTAATGGACTGTGGGATTATTAACGTCATGATTTATTTTATTTTCTTTTTTAATGTTTATAATTACTTTTATACCAAAAAAAGAGTTTATGGTTATTTTCATCATTTTAGTATAAATTAATGATTATTTTAGTACATTCACTCTAAATTATATTGCTTTAAAGAACTTCTTGCTATTCATCATATTTAAACTAATTAATTATATATCAATATCAATAAATATTGATCAACTAAACTAATGTACTGCTACAAGTTGCATTGTAAAGTTTGTTTGATTTTTTTTTAAAATATTTATATCAAGTAATTTTTAAAATAAGTTTGAAACTAATGACTGGTACAAAATATAAGACCTAGTTCATATGTATTTTTTTTCCCATTTTATCTCTTATATTTAGCACATAAATATTGAAGAGATCGAGATCATGCCATGAATAGTAGTAGGAGAAAATTTATAGACCTTAGTTAATTCCTTATTTTTTAAGGTCTAAATAATTTTTTTTCATTTTATCTATTATAATTGCTTGGTCTAAATAGAGTCCAAACCCACATGCACTTTATGATTTCTACTCTGTTCCCCAACATTGTTATATGACAAATATTGTTAATTGCTGTAAAACTTTTAGACTCTATTTGGTATGAGGTAATGAGTGATAGGGATAGAGAATGGGTGAGAGATTGGACTATATAAATTGTTTGATATGAGGGAATAACAATACTTAAGGAATGACATTACCACGAATGTGGGATTGTTCCAAAGCTACCTCCCCGGTATTGAGTTTTCAATCCTAGGGTTGTAAAATTATAAGACAAAAATATCTTTGGTTAAAATATTTTTTTGAACAAAAATCACTTTCCTAATTTCAACCTAACACAATCTCTTTCACACAATATCTCTCATATTTAATTGAAAAAATCACATATTTAAAATTAGATTTATTAAGCAGATCAATTATGTGGTTTTACTTGTAATTGATTTCCCAACCTATTTTTAAGATGGTACACATTTACCATTTGACTTTTTAAGGGTAGAATAATCTTTTTAAAATTTATCATTAATTATAAAATAAAATTAATTTAAGCAATACCTCCAATTATTACTATGTATCAAACGTTATTTTAAATTTTAACCTCTCTCTCAGTCCCAATCCCTATCCTAAACAATTAAAATTTATTACCCTGTACCAAACGGAGCCCCGTTTCCATTTGTGTGACTTACTTTGAGAACTTTTGGTGGAACTGATTCCGCGAAAGCTAGTATTGCAGTTACATTGTGTCTTTAACCCTTAATGCCATATAGACGAGTGATCTAGAAAAGAAAATTTTAAGGGAAAATTTTAATAAAATAAATTTTGAAATTATAAAACCTAAAAATGGCTGTTAATATTTCAAATAAAAATAGTAAGATACTATGGATCAAATTCAGTTTTTCAAATGTGACAGGGGGAGAGAGACAGTTATCAAGACATATTTGTTAATACCACTACAAGCCTTGTTATTTTCATTATGAGTCTTGTTATTTCTGCTACTGTTCATGTCAATGTCAGATATCCCTCTCTCCTCTATCATTATGCATCAGTAAGTGTCAAGTGTCAGTGTTAGTATCGGTGTCAAATGACCCTTGCTGACAGAGGGGGGAGAGAATGATTAGAACAAACTTGTTAATCCTATTACAAATGTTGTTATTTCCATTACGAGTCTTATTATTTCTGTTATTGATTATATGAAAACACATTCACTAACTTAAAATATAAAATCAGGACGGACTTGTTAATCCAAGTACGAGTCTTGTTATATTTATATTATGAGTTTTGTTATTTTTGCTATTATTTATGTTAGCATCAGCAGGTGTCACATCAGTCAATTTAAAAAACTCAATTTAATATATTATACCTTAATGTTTTTTTTTAAATGTTAACAACTCTTTTTACGTTTTACAAATTCATATGGTATTTTAATAAATTTTTTTCAAAATTGAATGCGGGATCTTTCAAGATTTGTTATTATTATTGATTACTCATAGCAAAAAACTGAAGCTTCATATTCTTACTGTCAGTACTAAGAGATGTTCAGTTTTCACAGATGATTGCATAACTTAATTGCTCTTATATTTAGATTTTGTCTGCCACTAAGGTTATATATTTCGTGAGAGGGAAGGAAGGTTAAGGAGAGATTTATGCTTATTGTTTTCTCATTTGTTTTATCTGACAAGGGAATAAATATACTAAATTTCAGGGCAAGTTCCTTTTCCTGTCAGTTGCATAAAAAAAAATGAAATCCTTTTAATTGAGAGGATTCTGACTTCATTTTATTTCTGTTTTTGTTGTTGTTAATTTAGAAAGATATATAAAATGTCGCTGAGAAGAAAGTACCTCTCGTTGATTGTGTCTTACCATTTACTATTACTTTCTTCAATTTTAATTATAAAACTCAATTGATTTATTTTTAAAATTTAAAAAAATTAATTATATTATTTTAAAATAGTAAGAATGAAGTTTTATTGTATTGCTATAAGACCAACAATAATGTATGGTAGTGAGTGTTGGGGATTAAAGGGACAACATGAACATAAAATAGAAGTTACAAAGCTAGATAAAATTCGTAACGATCACATACGTGAATGAGTTGGAGTGGCTCCTATTGCAGAAAAAAAATGGTTGAAAATCATTTGAGGTAGTTTGGTCATGTGCAAAGAATGTCATTGGATGTATCGATAAGGAGGGTTGATCAAGTAGTATGGAGCCCCATAAAGAGTAGTCGAGGGAGGCTAAAACAAACACTCAGTAAAGTTATAGAGAATGACCTTTTGATCAATAACCTATTTAAAAATATGGTTTTCGACAGAGCACAATGGCATCGTGCAATCCATGTGGCCGACCCCACCTAGTGGGATTAAGGCTTTGTTGTTGTATTAAAATTCATCATTTTTCTTTAAATAACGTTGTTTGACTTATAAACTAATATATAATATAATAAAATACAATATATGATATGATTAAGTAATGTAATTAGCTTTTTTATGATTCTTTAAAAAAAAGTCAACTAGGCCTTAATTAAGACCGAAGGGAGTATGTTGTAGCAATTGGTGAGGTAAGATATACAGCATAAAACCATGGCATTGTTTGATCCTGGTCTAAATTTTTATGTTCTTAATATTGTTTTATAAAGTTATTTTTCAGAACAAGTTTTGGGAGGAAAAAATAAAAAATTTGTTTGGATATGTAACATAAACTGGTGAATCACATCAACGCAGGCTTGCTGTGTTAAATCTTACTATTTATGAACTAAAGTGTTGCAATTTGTTTTCATGGATGTGATTTATCATTATAATCCTATTTTTCTATAACACAGAGATTGATGCCCTTTTATATTTTTCAATTTTCATGGATGGCATAGTTTGGTTGCTGCTATATGAATTAGTTGAGTTTTGTTGGTCAATAGGACTGATTCAAATAAATTTGGAAGAATAAAAGTGAGAATGAGTGTGAATTATGGAATAAAAACTTTTCTACTCTGTTTCCCAAATAAACTAAACTAATAATGTAGAGAAAAATTTCAATGGAAAAATCATTACTTGGTATTGGGCTCAAGTTTTACCTATGTAAATGTAAAAGATATATTTGGCAAAACAAAACAAAAAAAATGTAAAGGCTACATACTTCACCGTTTAACTTGTAATCCTTCCAGTTTAATCAATTATGATGAGTATTATATGTACATCACACGTGAATTGAATCATACTTTAAAATATTCACATTCCCAGCACATGTCTAATTGTCTAAACAACCTAATTATTTCATTTTGTGATTCATTTTAATACACACACATTTTTTAAATTTCTTAACGAAATAATTTTACCTTCTCATACATGTGGAATGTTGTTATTTTCATCACCTCCATGTAAATTTGGAGAAAGTTATAATGTTTTTTAAGTTTAAGGTGCACCTAGCACTTTAAGGTATTTTATTAGAAGTACTCAGCATCTTAAAGTATTTCGTGGTGTCTTTATCACCCTAAAGTATTTTTTATAACAGTTCTCGAAGCACCTGAAAATATTTTATGGTGCATGATGTACTTTAAAAATATACTTGAAGATGTTGGAGACATTAAAAAAAAAACATTAAGTTAATGAATACACATAAAAGGTACTTCAAGATATTGGGTGTATTACAAATTACTTTAAGATGATATGTGCTCGTGAGGAAATATTCTAGGATGTTAGATACACCTTAACCCTATTTTTTAAACTAACTGTTAAGAGTCAATCCCTTTGAAGTGTTAAAAAGGGAGCACATTTGACTTGACCATTATCCCAGTTAATTTTAATTGTTGGTTGAACAAATATACAGAGCTGACAATCCACATATCATCCACGTCATTTTTGTTGAAATGTAAATTTATCTCAAAAATTTTAAATCTAACTTTAAAAAAAATGAAGTAGATGATGACATATAGACGTAGATGATATATTTGCTCTTTCAGTTAGTTGTATATTAATAAAAAAAAAATATGGATAACATATGAACTTGTAGCTTAGTTTGCTTAATCAATTAATCTCTTGAGTAACCGAAGTTCTCAACATATATTCTCCATCTCAAAAGAATTGTATGGCTCTAATACCATAGGTAGAGGGTAGATGTATTTAGATGTGTAAAACAATTGGTAAAAGAGTCTTTTTAATTCTATATAGTTGCTCAAATTATCTCAGATTGATCAAGATCAAGTAAAAGAAAGTAATAAAAATTGTAAAATTAACTCAGAGAGACGTACTTTTAGAACTATTGTGCATGTTATGAAAATAAAATAATTTTCAGATAAGAGAACAAGAAGAAGAGAATATTGAAGAGAGAAAATAGGAGATAATTCTTATTCTTATGGTTGTTTAAAATGCTTGAGAAATCTTATATTTATAGAAAAAAGAAACTTAAGGAACAAGCTCAACAACTTAGAGAACAAACATAAATTAATGGAGAGTAAATTAAGTTCTTAAAGTAATAGAGAGCAAAACAAAAACTCCTAAATTAATGCACATCTATTAATATTCATAACAGAATAATGGTTATAAAAAATTACTCTAATTTTCACACTTTCAGAAAAGAAAAAATTAACCTTAAAATCTTTCAAAAACAAAATTGCCAATCACCGCAAAATTGTCCATTAACCTTTCACTAATACTAGTATCCTATTCAATGACAAAAAAAAAAAACTAGTATCATTCAAAGTCAGTGGAGGCAGAGTCCATTGAATATGCCAGACGACTTTTTAATTTTTAATTGTTTTAATTTTACTGTGTGAACCACTGAAGTGTCGAAACGTGTCATTTGGGAGAACGCATTTGGGTGCTTATCGAATCACCACTCACATGACGCTGTACATAAGCATAAAGAACGCCACTGTCTCAAAAAGTCACAACAGTCCCAATTTCTGCCTTTAACCCACGTGATAGCACCGAGCACAGTACCATCTCCGGCCGCTCGTTTCCTCTTCTTTGCTTCCTGTCCTCTCGAATTTTTTCGTTCCGAACGTCTTCATAATATTTTCTTTTAACAAAGTTGAAATAAACTTAATATCTTTATTTTTTTTGCCAGAACTTAATATCCTAATATATTTGTCCTATAACTCTTAATATTTTAAATTAATATTTTTCATTAATAACAAACTACCCTGTTCGGTATTTTTTATAAACAACTTTATACTTCTCTGATCCTATTTAAATGGCAAAAAGACAAGAAAAAATTTAATCTTATTTATAATAGGGTTTAAATGTAAAAATACACATTTGATTATTTTCCATAAACGCCTAGTAGCAAGTGTTTTTTTTTATAAAAGTAGACATATGATTATAAAATATACGCAAAAGTATACATATAATTATAAAATAGAAGTAAAAGCTATATTTGTCATTAAAGTCAAAATGTTGACCATCAAATATAAATTTTTTTGACTAAATTTAATGACTTGGATTTGATTTATAATTTTAGATATTAGGAATTCCCAAATTGACTTATATGATGATAGGTTGGGTGTAAAATTCGAAGCCACTTTAAACTGAAAGTTGGAAAGGAGAAAATAAAATTGAGGGTGATTAGTGGGTGAAAAATCTGAAGGTGCTTTAAACTGAAAGTTGGGAAAGAGGAACCAAAACTGGGGGAGGTTAATGGAATAGTAAGAAAGAGAAAGCTAATTTGAGGATTTCTGGCTTCCGAAATTATAAATTAAAGCCAAGTTACCATTTATATCATCAATATTAGTCAAAATATTTATATTTAATGATTAACATTTTGATTTTAATGGAAAATGTGACTTTTGCTTCTATTATGTAATCACATGTCTACTTTTACCAAAAAAAAAAATAGCACTTACTATAAGGCGCTCTTGAGAAATAATCACATGCGTATTTTTCCACCTTAACGCTTTATAATAAGGCAAAGAGAGAAAATTATTGTGCGAATGTATAAGTTTACCTTTAATTTATTATTATGTTAATTCTATTCATGTGGTATGATGTAAATTAAATAACGACAAAGTTATAAAGTTGTTGAATTCTATGAAAAAAATTAATAAAATTTAAAGTTATTCTCAGTACATGTGAAAAATGTTGAAAATGACTTATATATATATATAAATATAAATATAATTAGATGAATATCTTTTAGTCTTGACCCTTAATATAGTCAATTTTCTTTTCTTTTCTCAAAATTTAAACTGTATTTTCTTATTTTTACTCTGCTTTAAATAGATAATTTTATAATAATTATCCCCGATTACCACTAAATCTTTTCATATAATCATATATTACATATCCTCTCCATATATTTTATATCCATTATCTTTCATTCTTTTTTTTTTCATTAGTAAATGTGTATTTAGAAAAGACAAGATATTTTTTGACACAATTATTGATTTTAATTAATTTTAACCATCAGTTCATTTTTTATAATGAGAAAGAAAACTGTTTTATAAAAAGGATTGGGAGAGTAATATCGTAAACTAATTTTTCTTGTAATAGAAAAATGCTTTCTGTATTTGATGCTTTTTTTTAATTTGAGAGAAAAAAAGAAGAAGAAGATTGTGCTTTTGCCATATGAATATTAAACTAAAAAATATAGTAGAAAATTTTTCAAAACCATTTGATTATGGATGGAGTGTAGGGATGAATAAAATCTGGTGGTCTGGTCCAATCTAACCTAATTAGAGTTGGTCTAGTTTAGTCCAATCCAGTCTAATTAAGATAGACAATGAAATTGGACCAGACTCGACCAGACTGACTAGTTGGATTGGATCGGTTTTTAGGCCAAGAGATTAGATCACCTGGACTGGTCCAATTTAATTCAAACCAATGTTTTTAAAAAAATATTTAAATTTAATAGTTAATTTTTTTATTGAATGTTGCTAGATTTTTTTAAGGATTTATAGTGTAGTTTATTTTTTAGGATAATCTTTATATGGTTATAGTTATTTTATTATCATGATTGTGATTATGAGGTTAAATCATTTTTCCAACAAGAAAAAAAAATTAAAAGAATTATAATTTAAGTTATGGATTGCCTGGACCGGTCCAAACAATCCACCAAACTCGGTCTAGTCTAGTCCAACTTGAGTCAATACTAGACCAGATCAGACCATAGGCTACCTAGCTTGTACAACCTAAGGTCCTCCCTGGACCAAACCTTGGGTTGATGTCCAACCCGGTCCTATCTAGTCCGTGCTTATCCCTAGCTGTTACTAATTTCGTACAAAGAATAATAATTAACAACTCCAATTTACATATTGACAAATTGAGCTTCCCAAATTAGATGATTTCACCTGTCAGGGCATATTGGTCATTTGCAAATCCCAAATTATTTCCACATGTATGACTTAGTATTTTAAATATTGGACTCCTTAATTTGTATTTTCTCTATTTTAAACATATTTTTATGGTATTTTCTTTAAAGAAAAATCTGTTAATCCTCTTCCTCCTTGAATTATCATAATCCCCGCTCTAACAAAAAAGGGAGAATTGAATGTAGGTCTCAAATAAAGGAAATAATATTAAAAAAAGTCTTTATTCATAAGTGAAGAGCTTCCCATTAATA